>ML864259.1:21174-36493 GCA_009831015.1 Picea engelmannii | reverse complement strand
CCTCTGCATTGCAAAGTGTGATGCCTTGTTTTCCTGTATACTTTTTTCCTTGAAACTGGTGCAGGGAACATACTGTTGCACAATGATTTCTATCAGGGTGAACTATGATTTCTTCTTTAAATTTTATAGAGGTTGTTGATGTTAGAGACATCAACTATTCTTTTCATTAAACACATCTATGTTTGTGATGAAATTCTTTCTCAAGCTTCATTATATATCTCTGGATGAGACTATGATCTTGGTTTTCCTCATTAAGTGGCTGATTTAATTTTGTTCAAGCTTTGCAGGGAGTTCTCTCTGAGAAAGAGCTTATCCAACCACGAATATATACACCACGGATATATACACCACGTAGACCTGTGATTTCCACTGACAGACCAGTTGTATCAACAGAAGCAGTTGATGCAAAACGTGTATTTGGTGGCAAGATTGGCACAACAAGCTTTCAAGATCCAACAGCAGAGTGTCTTTCTTATGTTCCCTCATCGGATACCAAGAGAATGGTATTCCATCTTTTCAGTTGTGTGTGTTTGGAAATGCATTTTGATATTTGTAGCAAAACTTCTAAATTTGCTATGGTTCTAAAGGTCTGTTTGATGTAGAAGATGTCAAAGTGACCCATCTGAACAATTGTCTATAGTGATGTGTCGAGTTTCTTCTAAAATGTCGAGTAAATTACATTAGATATGCTTGAGCTTATTCTAAATTCCCTAGAAACTATATGTTTTTTTATGCAGGGACAAGAGGCCCCATTTCAAAGTTCTGGCAGAAATCATGAAGCTCTTTCTCAAGTCTTCCTGAAGCGCTTTTAGAGTTTTTGGAGATACCCCTGAATGTTGAAAATCTTTGGTTGCATGATGTCCTCTGTAAGGTGATGGAACCAAGACACTGCTGAAATGCAACCTATTTGTTATCCTTCACATTGATCTTTGTATCTTAGTGCATTGCCAACTTTCCAAAACCAATAGGTGAAACCCTGAAAGATTTCTTGTCATTGGTTACATCGATCTTCAAGATTTCCACATGCTTTGTAATTAGACCATTTTCTACTCTTCAATAACATTACTTTGTAATTAAACATAAATGCCAGTGAGTTAGATTGATGTCTACAACACCACAACATTATGCATTGTTGTATCAGATAGAAGAAATATGATCTCAACTAACAGGGTAAGGATTTTAAGACTACTCGTTGATGTTCATTTTGGTTTAACCTCCCATGGCCTATGTAAACTATATTAATGATATGTCTAGGCTCGCAAATTCAAGGACCTTTGGATAAGTTTGAATATTTTTGTTGGACGTCTAATAAAATTATTAATATGTTGTCGTCGGCTGCTACTTGTTTCCATCTGTTGCAAAAATTAATTGTTCTCTTATTGTACTTACTGTGAAGATAATATTTATATAGACTGCAAAATACAGACTACATCACATCCTTATACATTAAATAAAAACTAGCTTCTCTAATCTAAAGTACTCATTACCATTAGATACAAAGTGTCAATGTTAAAAGCCTATTAAATCTATTAGGTGAGCGGCTGTGCCTCCAACTCTGTCAGATTCAAGGCCTCATGGTGAATTTTTGTTAGTGTGCATTTGGTTATGTGATGATGGTTTCCACCAGAGAGAAACGTAGGGGTACATAATTTCTCGGTGCATCCCATGCTGTAATTATCGGCATCATCCACACCTTTGATTAAGCTCATCAATCTACCCGAAACTAATCACGTACTGGTGCAAGAATCTTCCCAGCCTAACATGCACTTATTTTTCTTCCTAACATGCCTGAAATCCATCTTCCCTAATCTGCCCTCCAGATGAGCCACTAAATTGCGAATTAATGCTTGCTCCAACTCTGTCAAGTACTTGTGTCATCCATTTTTACTGTACAGGCGCTAATTTCATAAGGGCCAGCTTCTATATTCCTAAATTCGAACTACTGTAGATGATTTTCACCCCATGCCCCGTACGTCGTAGTACTGTATTGGTCAATAACACTACCCACAACTTCTTGGCTATATAGTCTGCATTGTGTACTTAATTTCAAATGGAAGGGTATCACATTCATCTAATCCTTTCACGATAAAAATTTGAAAATCTAATCCTTTCCTGATGAAAAGTTGAAAAGTAAGTGAAAAATAGTTAGTATACTTCAATTGACAAGAAGAAATCAGGTCATTGACAAGAAGTGAAAAAAATTTAGTATATAGAAATTAATAATATTCATATATTTTGTCATTTCAAATATAACCTTATGATGGGTTATATTTTTTTTCACAAAAATTTAGTTACTCTTGTTTTATTGGGAGAATTCAAAAATATTAGAAATAACAATAGAAAGATTTATACACAAATGTCAGAACCAAACATTTTTGTGGAAACTATATAAGAGAGGATTAAGAGGATTTGTTTTGTGCATCCATATGATGCATGATGATTTCATTTGGGCTTCATATCTTGATCATATCACAATTATTCTTAGGGAATTAATGTTCTTTAAACTCATGCAAATCCACAACTAGACTATGCACTTACCAAATCCAATGTGTGAACTCATAACTATCTAATGTTCTCCATTTCCTTATGCCACTTAACAAAATAGAGGCCCCTATGATGGAGTCCTAGGCTTGCACACTTCTAGGAGTAAGATACTACATATTCGAACGACTGACCATTTTGAATCCATAAATAACTCCAGTTGTTGTAAGTCCAAATAGGCAGGCTCTATACTATATAGTGGGGAAAAAATCTCATAGGGTTGTCTTCTTTGCCAACATAGATTCATGCATAGTTTCTAAATGGTAATTTTCTACCTGTATCTTGTTCAACCCAACCACTTAATCCAAAGGGATTGGATAGAGCTTGGGTGTCGACATTCATCTATTTAGTGTAGTCTCATAGCTCTTCTATGGGTTTCTCTCACTGCTACATTAGAGTTCATAGTGTGTAGGCAGAAGATGTTATGATTATGACTTGTTCTCATGTACTAGCTGGGCAAAATGTTGAAGGTGAATCAAAGATTTAAGAACAAGATGAAGCGTAGCTTCAAGAAGAAGATATTTGTCTATTCATTAACAATGAACAACAATCTGTCAATGATGCAGATTGCTCAAAATATGTATAAGAATTGTTGAGTGAATGTGTACCTCCTGTTCTGCATCATTTGGCTGAATTCAAAGATCGTCCTTATGAATAGATTGTTGTCATAAATGATGATGAAGCTTTGAACTTAAATGAAATGGAGATGCAATCTCCCACTTGGCTTGAGAGTGAAAGGCGAGATAGCATGGATGTTGAAGTGATTGAAGCTAAAGTGTGCACTGAAGGTTGCAAATAAGTTCTCTCTTTTCATTTTCATAAATTTAATTTTGAAGAAAATGTTAATGAAGGAGGAAGAAATTTCCATGTATGCTGTCACTAGCTGACACCTATATGACTTACTCCTCCTTTGGGCTTGGAATGACTATTAGGTCTTGATATTGATATTGTATTTTTTTTTAAAATACCTACACAAAGGTGGCAATTGTGACATCCTTCACTCTCTTCCCGTCGCTATTGCCACGTCCAAGACGTCTCTCTTTCCACCTCCAAGATTGTCGCTCCCATAGCAACCACGTTGGAGCTACTAACTCTTGGCCGTTGCTGTTGCCACCTGATGGACGTCGTTCTTGTGACGTTTAAGAGTGTCTCTCCCATAGCAACCACGTCGGAGCTAATACCTCCTCCCATCGGTCTTGCCACCTTCAGAACGTCTCTCTTGCCACGTCTGAAGTGTCTCACTTGCCACATTTGAAATGTCGGTCTTGCCACCTCTGAAATGTCTCACTTGCCACGTTTGCAATGTCTCACTTGCCACGTTTGAAACGTCGGTCTTGCCATGTTTGTAACGTCTCTCTTGCCACGTTTCTAACGTCTCTCTTGCGACGTTTGAAACATCGGTCTTGCCACGTTTGCAACGTCTCTCTTCCACATTTGCAATGTCTCTCTTGCAACGTTTGAAACGTCGGTCTTGCCACATTTGCAATGTCTCTCTTGCCACGTTTGAAACATCTCTCTTGTGACGTTTGCAACATCAGTCTTGCCACGTTTGCAACGTCTCTCTTGCCATGTTTGAAACGTCACAAGAGAGACGAAAATTAGGTCGTCGGAAAAATGACATCATGTGAAACGATGTTTGAGGGTGTCCGAGGTTTGTCGGTCTTCCGACAATAGAAAGTGGAAATTGCATCGAATAAGCCGTCGGAATTTGACCCAAATGCAGTAGTGCCACCTCTTCAGATCTAGGCTGAAGAGGATGCATGGTGACAGGGATAGGAGACACAACATATTTGACAATGGGGGTTAGGTTAGGAGAAGGTAGCACTGTTTCAATCGAAGGAGGAATGAGGTGGGGAGAAACTATAGATGTCTCAGAATTTGAAGGCCTCTTGGGAGAGCTCCATGCTTCTGGTATCTCGGTAGTATTCATACATAAACAAGTAAGGGGACTTCCTTCACAAGTCCTGCAAAGGAATTTAGTATTACGTTTGAGATGTCTAGGATTCTTGATGCCCCTAGTGTCGTTTACAACGAATGGTGACATGATCTCATCATGACTGGTAGAGGTAAGAGATTATTCTCCTATAATATGAATAGAGGTTTGAGATGTGACACAACTATGATTTGGGGTGAATAGGATGATGCCCCCAACATAATTGGCAGAGGTTGGGTGCAATCTATCGACATAATTTGTAGAAAATGTGGACCCATCTCCGACGTGACTGGCATAGGTTGGTGATGGAGCACCAGTATGACTGATAGTGAATGGGCTAGCAGTAGATTGTGGCATTTGATGCCAATTTATAGGGAAATATTGGTTTTGAAACATTGTAGGCCAGGAAGGATCCTGATGTAACCCTTGTCCTTGCCTAGAAAGGTGGTTTCCTATGCCAAAATGTTCTGAAGAGGTTTGGATGGGAAACACCACTAAGGTCTGCGAAGAGACCGAGGTAGGATAATAATTATTCGAGTGATGATATATGTTTCCCCATTGTGAAGGGATCATATAAATAGGGTATCCCCAACCATAAAATTGATTCTCCCCATATGAAATACCTGGCGGTACTAAGGGACCTGTCATGGAAAATGTGTTCGAAGGAACCTACATGGAAAATGAAAGATATACTTATGGGGTGTAATAAGTAGGATAAGCACCCATCTAAGCACTAGCTCCTGGAAGAGCATAACTAACATTGGATCCATATGAGGGAAGGTTCCAACCACCCATGGGGCCATGACTCATATCAAATGAGGAAGTAGGCATCAGAGCCATGGTTCCTCCAAATCCAATGCTAGGATTCATATACGCAAGCTAGGGAGAGGATTTCACGGGTGAAGGCATATCAATAGAAAAATTACTAGAGACCCAAGGTGCGGAATGAACGTTGTAGTTCTCTATACCATTGTAAAAAGAGGAAGGATTCATCCCCATGAAATGAGTAGTAAATGAGGGAGAAAAAGAAACTACACTATCCATTATGATGAAACCCAAAAAATACTCCTAAAGCCAACTAGTAGTCAAGGAGCATACCAAAAAGTCAAACGACCAATATGTATGCAAATGGGCTAAAGTAGCTGAGTGGCCTCCCTCGCTAAAGAAGCTATGTCTCATCCAAAAGGGAATTGACACTCCATGCTAAAGTTTAGACGTAATAGAATCAGTTATAGGGGCCCTCCTGGGCTTAACAACCAGTCGGTCAGATCCCCTCAGAGAGGTAATATTCCATAAAGGTTGTGTGTTGTCTAATTCCTATCTGACCCAGGGTACAAGTAGAATAACCCCTGGAAGTAACCTATGAAATACCTAATTCAAGAAACTAATAAACCATTTTATAATCGATGCACAAGAGAGGAATCGTAAGTCTGGATTACCGTATGGGCAGGGTAGCAAATGTTTGTTGTGGAGCCTGATTATCTTCTTGATTCAGAGGTCCTTGTTTTCAGCCATGTTTATACCCCATGAAGTATTTACACCCTAGAAGTATGTACACTCTTCCACGTGGGGGAGTGTAGAGGGGGTGTACCCCCTTTGCAGGGTCTGGGGGGGCTATCCCCTCAGCTGGGGGGTCTGGGGGCAAGCGGGCCCCCAAAGGAAAAATGCCTTGTAAATGTATAGTGTAATTTCATTGTAAATATGGACCATTTATTATAAGGTCAAAGATCTAACGGTAGAGATTATGTTAGGTTTTTTTCCCTAGAAGGCAACCCTCTTTTATGAGGAAAATGTATTGTGACTATGGTTGATGGAGAATATTGTATTATGAGAGAGGAGACTATGAAAAAAACAAGAGGAAGTTAAAGTGAGTTTTGTTGTAGGTTGTCTCCCTTCATTTGCTAGATAATAAAAAGGAAGGACCTGGAAATTTCTCTGGTGGATGTAGCCCACACTAGGTGAACCATGTAAATCTGTGTCTCTCTTGTATTGTGTATCTTCTGTGTTTTGTTTCCGTATTTGTTTTATTTTATTGCTCTGCGGTCCTGTTTTTCTAACAACTGGTATCAAAACGAAAGGTAACGCGCAGAAAAAGAGGGTTCTTGGTTCGAGTGGGAGAAATGTTGGAAGATGGAAATTTTAGAGTCGAGAAATTTAACGGCCAAAACTACCAGTTATGGAAGATGAATATGGAAGATTATTTATATCAGAAGAATCTATTCCTACCATTGGGTGGAGTAGCAAAGAAGTCAACGACCATGAAGGATGAAGAATGAGAGATTCTTGATAGAAAGGCTCTAGGAACAATACGGCTGAGCTTGGCAGCATCGGTGGTTTTCAATATTTCCAATGAAAAGACAACAAAGGGTTTGATGGATGCATTGGCCAAATTATATGAAAAACCCTCGGCGTCCAATAAGGTATTTGTAATGAAGAGATTATTTAATATGAAGATGTCAGAAGGTGGTCTATTAAACATCATTTAAATGAATTTAATACGATTACTAATCAACTAATTTCTGTAAAAGTCGACTTTGATGATGAGGTTAGGGCTCTTCTAATCTTGTGCTCATTACCATAAAGCTGGAATGTCTTGGTCATGGCTGTAAGTAACTCTATCTTTGGTTCAAATACTTTAAAATTTGATGATGTTGTTGGTGTTATCCTTAGTGAGGAAATGTGACGGAAAAGCACAGGTGAGACATCAGGTAATGCGTTGAACATGGAGAACAGGGGAAGACAAAAGGATAGAGGAAAGGGCTCAGGGAACCGTGGAAATTCTAGGAAGGGAAGATCCAAATACAGACTTGGAAAGATAGAGTCTTGGAATTGTAGGAAGAAAGGACATCTGAGGAAAGACTGTAGAGCTCCAAAGAAACAAAGAGACAGACACCAGGAGAGAAATCAAGAAGAAAATGTAACAGGTGATGTGTTACAAGATGCTTTGATTCTTTCTATAGATAATATTTCTGAGTCTTGGGTAGTAGATTCAGGGGCTTCATTTCATGTCACACCCCATAGGAAACATTTTCTAGATTATGTTCAAGGTAATTTTGGACAGGTTCATTTGGGTGATGATGCACCATGCAAAATTGTTGGAATGGGAAAGGTAAAAATAAAGAAACACAATGGAAACCAATGGTTGTTGCAAGAGGTAAGACATGTTCCAGATTTAAGGAAAAATTTAATTTCAACATGGAAGTTGGAAAGTGAAGGTTGTATATGAATATTTACAGATAAGACATGGAAGGTCATCAAAGGATCATTGGTGATAGCAAAAGGAGAGAAGGTATGTACATTGTATTTATGTACTGGTAATACTGACTCTTCTATATCTTTAGCTTCTACAAGAGTGGATACACCACTATGGCATCATAGGTTGAGACACAAGAGTGAGAAGGGTATGCAGATCCTTCACAAAAGAAATTTTCTGCCAGATCTTAAACAAATTGATTTGCACTTCTATGACCATTGTGTTTATGGAAAACAAAAGAGAGTCATATGTCTTAGAGTTGGAAAATAAGAGAAGAATGAAAGGTTAGAGCTTGTGGATACAGATGTATGGGGACTAGATCAAGTATCATCTCTTGGTGGCTCTCATTATTATGTTACTTTTATTGATAATGCAACTAGAAAAACTTGGGTTTATTTCATTCGACCAAAATCTGATGTTTTTGATACTTTTAAGAAACGGAAATATTTAGTTGAGAATGAGACAAGAAAAAGTTTGAAGTTTCTCATATCAAATAATGGAGGTGAATATTTCAACAAGGAGTTTGCTGATTACTTTTCATACCGTGGGATTCGTAGAGAGAAGATAGTTCCAAGAACACCACAAGAAAATGGTGTGTCAGAAAGGATGAACAGGACAATCATGGAGCGTACAAGGAGTATGAGATTGCATGTCGGTTTTCCCTTACAGTTCTAAGGAGATGTTGTAGATATTGTTGTTTACTTAATAAACATAGGACATTCAAGCTCTTTGGATGGTAGAATTCCAAAGGAGGAATGGACAGGAAAAAAGGTAAACTATTATTTTTTGAAAATTTTCGGTTGTGAAGCATTTGTCCATATTGATAAAGAAAATAGAACAAAGCTTCAGGCAAAATCCAAGAAGTCTACCTTTATTGGATATGGTGTTAATAATTTTGGTTATCGCTTATGGGATTATGAAAATAACAAAATCATTAGGAGTAGAGATGTCATATTCAACGAGAAGGTCATGTACAATGATCAGTTGCAGGGAAAGAAATAGGAAAAAGAAAAACAAGAATACACAGTGCTTGATGAGATCACTGAAAAAGAAATTCCAAAGGAACCGAAAAATCAAAATGTACAACAACAGGAGCAGCAGGTACCTCAAATACCTACAAGTGTTGTTAGAAGATTTACAAGGTTAGGTATACCCCCTTAACGATACTCTCCTTCATTGTATTATTTATTGTTGATTGATTCTGGTGAACCATAATGTTATGAAGAGGCAATGCAGGTAGACACCAAAAAGAAGTGGGAGCAAGGCATGAAAGAGGGAATGGACTCCTTGGAAAATAACCAGACTTGGGACATGGTTTAGTTGTCTACGAGAAAAAGAGCATTGCAGAATAAATGGTTTTACAAGTTGAAGGAAGAAGATGGAGGAAAAAAGTGGTACAAGGCTAGACTTGTTGTAAAGGGGTTTGCACAAAAGAAAGGTATAGATTTTAATGAAATATTTTTTCCTATTGTTAAAATGAATTCAATTAGGACTATTTTAAGTCTTGTGGCAATAAAATATTTACATCTTGAACAATTATATGTAAAAACACCTTTTCTCCATGGGGATTTGGAGGAAGAGGTTTATATGCAGCAACCACAGGGGTATGAGTTCAAAGGGAAGGAGAATTTGGTATGAAGGTTGAAGAAGAGCTTGTATGGCCTAAAGCAAGATCCAAGGTAGTGGTATTTAAAGTTTGATAGTTTTATGATAGAACATGGTTATAGTAGATGTCATTCTGATGACTGTGTTTATTTTAAAAAGCTAGAAAATGGAAGATTTATTATCTTTCTTTTGTATGTAAATGACATGCTTGTTGCAGGGTCTAATATGCAAGATATAAATGTGTCGAAGAAGAAATTATCCAATTCATTTGCGATGAAGGATTTGGGTGCTGCAAAAAAAAATCCTTGGCATGAGAATAATAAGAGATAGAAAAAATCACAAATTAACATTGTCTTAGGGTGAGTACACAGAGAAGGTGTTGGAGAGGTTTAGAATGCAGAATGGAAAACTAGTTAGTATACCTCTGGCCAACCATTTCAAATTAACTAAGGAAATGTGTCCCAAGACACAGGAGGAGATAGAATACATGTCCAGGGTCCCTTATTCATCAACAATTGGCAGCATGATGTATACAATGGTTTGCACAAGACCAGATATTGCACATGCAGTGGGAGTTTTGAGCAGGTATATGAACAGTCCAGGTAAAGAAAATTGGGAGACAGTAAAGTGGATTCTCAGGTATTTGAGAGGTACTACTACTCATGCATTATGTTTTGGGGGTTCAAACATTTTTCTACAGGGATATGTTGATTCAGATATGGTAGGTGATAAAGACAACAGGAGGAGCACCACATGGTATGTTTTTACTATAGGTGGAACAACAATAAGTTGGATTTCAAAACTACAAAAGGTTGTTGCACTTTCAACAATTGAGATAGAGTATGTTGCTGCTACAGAGGCTAGTAAAGAGATGATTTGGTTACAGATGTTTATGGAGGAATTGGGAAAGAAGAAGGAGAACAACAGGTTGTACTATGACAGCCAGAGTGCCATTCACCTTGCAAATAAGTCAGCCTTCCACTCGAAGACTAAGAATATACAGTTGAGGTACCACTTCATACAATCCACCTTGGAAGATGGACATTTGAAGTTGGAAAAGATACACACTAGCCAGAATCCTGCAGACATGTTAACAAAGGGAGTAACCAGGGAGAAACTAAGCTCCTGCTTATTTTTAGTTGGTATTCAAGAATTAAGATGAAGATGAGAAATTTGCCAGGTCCAAGAAGGTTCAGAGTCTAGGATATACAGTAGCGGTGGAGTTGTTGAGATCAGTATCCAAGTGGGAGATTGTTGGTTGTGGAGCCTGATTATCTTCTTGATTCAGAGGTCCTTACTTTCAGCCATGTTTATACCCGTTGAAGTATTTACACCCCAAAAGGAAAAATGCCTTGTAAATGTATAGTGTAATTTCATTGTAAATCTAGACCATTCATTATAAGGTCAAAAATCTAATGGTAGAGATTATGTTAGGGTTTTTTTCCCTAGAAGGCAACCCTCTTTTGTGATGGAAATGTATTGTGGCTATGGTTGATGACGAATATTGTATTTTGAGAGAGGAGACTATGAGAAAAAGAAGAGGAGGTTACAACGGGTTTTGTTGTAGGTTGTATCCCTTCATTTGCTAGATAATAAAAAGGAAGGACCTAGCAATTTCTATGGTTGACGTAGCCCACACTAGGTGAACCACGTAAATCTGTGTCTCTCTTGTATTGTGTATCTTATGTATTTTGTTTCCATATTTGTTTTATTTTATTTCTCCCCGATCCTGTTTTTCTAACAAAAAATCCTAAAATATTGAAAGAACCGCCTCTTACAGAGGTATGAGTACTATCAAGATCTCCAAATACAAATAAATCCACAGAAATATCTCTGACGCTAGGAAAGTATCCAGGGGTTACCCCTTCAACTAACTTTGTGCGACCTTGTGATTAACTTTGGTGTGAGAGGTGCCTCCTGATATTACCAATTATACAATGGACTCCTCAACTCCATTTTTTAGACACATATGTTGATTTAATTTCCTTGGACAAGTTTACTCACAAAATCCTATTCCAAGGCACTAAATCCTAGACTAGTTTGTGCACCCTAAAAATAAAATTGTGACTAATTGGTTTTAGTATAAAGCATAAATTTTATTGGTCATGATTACTCAAAAGGGTATGGAAGTGAAACTCATGATATTATGACTCTACAAGAAAATAAATATAGATATAATGCAAAGTCTAATTTTAACTTTCCAATGAATGATATGCGTATAAAAACATTGCAATTTTCAATTTCAACTCTGCAATTCAGAATTAAAATGCTATCTTTCACTAAATGCACTAAGATAATGATAAATATTCAAAAGAAACAAATGCCAAGCAATGGAAAATGCTTATTTTTTTGAGTTTTCAATATATTAAAGAGAAAATGCATGGACTAAAAAACAACCTGATATATAAATTCTAATGTGTATAAACATAATCTGTTAAGAACCAAATACTGAATACAAAAGAACCACAATAGATATACAAGAACAATATGCAAAATCTTCTTTATTACCATCAAATCCTTAGGGTAGGGAAACACCATACAACATATCCTATTATGGAAGGGATCCTCTCCTATTCACTTGTCTCTTCGAGGGGACATCCTTCTATTGAGCTACCACTCCAAATACAATACTTCTCTTCATGTTTCATTACATTGCTTGAACCCCTTTATATAGTGCTACCATCACCTAAGAACATTCTAGAGGAGGAATCTTCTAGAAGTAGAACCTTCTAAGAAGTCCTCTTACATTTATTATATCTAACTACCCATTTATTATATCTAACTACCATAGTGGGCCTTATTTAATAATATAGTGGACCTAGTCCACCTTACATTGAATGACCTCCACTATTATCACTATGGACCCTCTGGCCCCCCCCACTACCTCTCTATCTATCGTACATTCCATCTCCCTTATGAAAGCGTTGTCCTCAACGCTTGATGTACAACCATATACCAGGGTCCTATGGATAATTGTGGACCATAATGCTGAAGAAGACTGAAGAACCAAGGTCCCATGTAGAAAGGAAAGCCACCATGCCGGAGTATTTCAACCACCATTGTAAGCCCGGGTCCCATGTCCATGTGCTCATGTGAACTCCCCATGGAAGATTTTGGAACCCAATAACCAACTCCAAATGATGCTCCAAAGACTGACACCTATCATGTGGATCCAAATAAGAAGATCCATCCACACAGTGGAAAAGGGTCGTAGCAGAATCTGGAATGAATAATACCACTGTAGAATATATATATTGAATGCTGGTAACTAGCTCCTGATGTGGGACTTTGATGTTCTATACAGAAGGTGGAGTAGAGTCATCAAATAAAATATGAAAGTGGTTGTCATCGCAGAAATGACAACTATTCATATACCAATCATCACAATCTGCCTCAAAATTATACCAAGCATATATTTATTGATTATATTCATCCCTGAGGCCCTCCATAAGAAATCTCTCCTGCATGTTATTCAATGAATCTTGAATACTATGAAAACTATCATTGAGGCCGTCTGTGAGATTGTCTATGAGGCAGTCTGTGAGGCCATGTACAAATGCATCCAATCTGTCATCCAATGTGTGAAACAATTGGGCGTTGAATGATTCTATAATTTCTTTTATGTTTTGAGAAGAAATATCCATTTGAGCATCCTATGAACTCACCCAATAAGTTACAATAGAAAATCACGACTTTGTCTAGAAAAACCCTAAAAAACTGTTGAAGTTAAAATGCTCATAACTTCACTTCCCGGACTCCGTTTTGGCTGTTTTTTTTTGGAAATTGGGTGAAATTGTGAGAGGAACTCAGATATATAATTTAATTGGGCAAATTCAGCATATAGATGCTATATAAATAAAAAAATCGTCACAACCGTCCGCGGAAAAAAATCCTGAAAATTTACAGATTTTAAAACTTCAATATCTTGACTTCTCCGACTCTATATCGGACGATTTATTTTTCCAAATTGGGTGTTTTTATGAGAGAAACTCAGATATAAAACCATTTTCAACAAATTTTGCATATAAATATATCAAAAACTTCGAGAATGTCGCAACCCTCTTTTTTCTTCTCCGAAAAAAAAATCTGCAAAAATAAAAAATATTTGCCCACAATGTCTGCCCAAGGAAAGTTCTCTGATACCACTTGTTAAGAATCAAATACTGAATACAAAATCACCACAATAGATATACAATAACAATATGCAAAATATTTTTTATTACCATCAAACCCTTAGGGTAGGGCAACACCATACAATGGATCCTATTATGGAAGGGATCCTCTCATGTTCACTTACCTCTTCAAGGGGGCATCCTCCTATTGAGATACCACTTCAAATACAATACTTCTCTTCATGTTTCATTACATTGTTTGAACCCCTTTATATTGTTCTACCATCAACTAAGAACATTCTAGAGGAGGAATCTTCTAGAAGTAGAACCTTCTAAGAAGTCCTCTTACATATATTATATCTAACTACCCATTTATTATATTTAACTACCATAGTGGGCCTTATTTAATAAAATAGTGGACCTAGTCCGCCTTACATTGAATGACCCCCACTATTATCACTATGGTCCCTTTGGGCCCCCCCACTACCTCTCTAGCTACCTTACAGAATGACTAAAGTAGAATACCAACCAACCAAGAAACAACCCAGAGTTCAAGGAAAAATCAAAAAATGAAAAATGATGAGAAAGATTACGCCCAAAAATTCAACTCCAAACAGGTTTCCTATTAACCCGGAGAAGCTCAATAGGTACTACAAAGACCTAAGAAGGCTCAATAATCATCAAATCCCACCCAATAACCACCAAACCAAGAAAAAAAGCAAGGAAATGAGGTGTACATGACTGTTTAGGGAAACAAAGTGTATATATGCAGCTCACAATGAGACAACACGTGTGTGTACACAACTGTCAATTAAATAGGGCACGTAAAGGATTGAAAACAAGGCCAGACAAGGGTAAAAAGGATGAAAAATCAGACCGAGAGTGAACAAAATCTGTCAAGAAGTGATACAACAAGAAACGCAAAGGAAAAAGAGAAGTGCAAGGGGAAAAAGTACTTCAACCATTAGAAAGAGGATTTCTCCCCAACGGAGTCACCAATTCTGTTACGAGGCAAAAACTCTTTATGGCCAGGGTAAACTACAACAGACAGGTATGACTGCAGAAATCTACTCAATTCCAACATATTCTATACAAACCAATATGCAAGTGATATAAGTAAGAATCCTACCTTGTTCCAACGTTTGATGATGTTTCACTATTGAGTACTTTGACCCAAAGATTTGAACCTGCAACAAGTTCTCAAAAAACAAACAGAGCAAGTTTATAATGATAATATAAAGGGGTTAGCACATTATATAGCATAATCCATTAATAAACATTACAAACATGCCCATGGATAATAATCATATATTTACATGATACCAATTGGACGGGAAAGGAGTATTTCTATTAATAAATGATCAACAAAAGAGAATGTTGGTTGTGAAGCCTGATTATCTTCCTGATTCAGAGGTATTTTATGTTCAGTCGTGTTTATACCCCATTAAGTATTTACACCCCAGAAGTATGTACACTCTTCGACATGGGGGAGTGCAGAGGGGCTTCATTTCATGCCAAATCCCATAGGAAACATTTTCTATATTATGTTCAAGGTGATTTTGGACAGGTTCATTTGGGTGATGATGCACCATGCAAAATTGTTGGAATAGGAAAGGTAAAAATAAAGCAACGAAATGGAAACCAATGGTTGTTGAAAGAGGTAAGACATGTTCCATATTAAGGAAAAATTTAATTTCAACAGGGATGTTTGCAAGTGAAGGTTGTATATCCATATTTACAGATAAGATGTGGAAGGTCATCAAAGGATCATTGGTGATAGCAAAAGGAGAGAAGGTAGGTACATTGTATTTATGTACTGGTAATACTAACTCTTTTATATCTTTAGATTCTACAGGAGTCGATACAACACTATGG
>WSFP011423844.1:0-22574 GCA_009831015.1 Picea engelmannii | reverse complement strand
AAGTGGATCCTTCAAGAGTGTTGGATCCTCTGAAAATTGTCTTTCTTGATCCAACAGAGTGAATCTCTTTCCTCCACACATCCCATCAAAGATCAACAATCCACATTATTTCCTTTGGTATCAACCTCCCTAAATGCTTCAGGATTCGACACTTCAGGATATTCTGAAACACATCTCCACAAAGTCCTTGTAGTGACAATTCTCTGAAATGAAATATCTCCTACCATGCATTAGTCTCAAATTGACGGCTCTAGCCTGCTTAAACTATTCAGGCTTCATCTATTTAAAACTTTCCTCCTTCAAATTCTCCAAGAATACTTTCACCTAGAGTTCATGATCTATCGCCACATACCATTCTAGATCTGATGGTCCAGATTATCCTCAACTCTTCGGCTCTTTGGTCTTCAGGAGGTTCAAACTCCTACACACTTGCTTTCCTCGAATTTATTTCACCTAAAACATGTGGTCACTTGACGCATGTCTCCCCCTTGATCTGAAGGCCTCTATCTTCTTTGGTTCTTCGGGCTTCTTTAGTTTCAAACTCCTACGCACTCGTTCCTCTCAGAGTGATTTCACTCGAAACCAACGGATTTCCTCCACGCGTCCATCTACAATAGATGGTTGCAATCTTCTTAGGCCTTCAAGGATTTGGGAGTTTTTCACACTCCTCACTTGCAATCCTCTGAAGTGATTTTCCCCAAAGTCTCAGATCTATTGACATGTATCTCCTGCCAACCAACGTTCAGGATCTACTTCATCCCTTCAGCAATTTCACTTTCTCCTTGTCCACAAAATCTCTGAAGTGATTTCTCTCTGGATTTGTGGATCTTACACCACCTATCAGCCTTGATGATGGAAAGTCCCTAATTTCTTCGGGACTTCAGCAAGTCCACTCTCCTGTGCACACAAGGGTTAAGGCAAGTCCACTTTACCTGGATCCAATGGTTGTTTTTCCTTCTTGATCAGATCCTAATATTAGTATAGAGGATTGGTTGGGAAGGTATATTTTTACTGGTATACACGAGATTTTCTTTGGAGGGATTCATAAGGAGCTATACGAGTGGTTAGCCAGATTAACAGATACCTAGCTCGAGATCAGATCTAATACACATGTGGTTTGGATGTCGTGTCAAGAGCAGTGGATCACTGGTTTGATAGTATCATTGGAGGGTATATCATCGAGTTTTCAATTGACAAAATAGATTCATATAGCCAAACAGAGAGATATTTCTTCAAGGGACCTAGAGAAAAAATTTTACATTTTCTGAAGTTGAAGATCAAGATGCTATTGCATGAGAATAAAATATTGAAGATACAGTAGTAGGTCATATTGAAGATATAATTTTCAAGAATTTAGACAGCGACAGTGACACAGAGATCGGACATATGTGCAGTGGAAGGATATTCAGAGAAGTTCCTTTGACAAACTTGTTTGAGCAAGATCAAGATCCTCTTTTGCAGGAAGAAGTATTCTATAGTGGGGAAGAGGAAGAGATACTGAGTGAAGAACAGTCAGGATCCATTAGACCAAGAGAAGAAAAGACTAAAGAACCTCATCGAGAAGAGCCAGAAACTTCAGGAATTGTGTAGATTTTTGAAGTAAGTATTTTTACTCCTCTGGTTGTTTCAGCAGCATTAAGTAACCAGAGTAAAATAAGTTATCGGAGAACTAGTACAAGTAGCTCAATACCTATTTAGTTAGGAAACCTAGCAAGATCTATGGCCGATGAGATGAGTTTACCCACCTTTAGGGGAGATGGATCTGAAGATCCTGAGCAACACTGGTTTCTATGTGAAGTTGTATGGAGTATTAAGAATATCACTGATGAAGTTGTTAAACGAGCTCAGTTCATCACTACCCTGAGAGACTGTGCATTGAGCTGGTACATGAATTTTTTCCAAGGAGTTGCCCATCCCAAACCACTGAACTAGATAAAAACTACGTTGATTTCATAATTCAAGAAACCCAAGTCAGGGTCACAGTGCATTACAAAACTAAAATAAATCAAGCAAAGAAAAGTTTAACCTATGTGGTAGTTTGACTAGAGGCTTAAGGCCCGAACATGCCATTTGCGTTTTCAGATCCCCGATGAAAATAACAAGGAATGGTTCATCGATGCCTTCCTACCACACATTAGAGTTCCTTTGATGCAATAGAAGATTTCTTCACAGGTTGAGGCACTAGAGATTTCCATGAATCTAGAATCATCCCCTATGGGAGAATCCATCGCAGGTATGAGTCAAATCTTAAGTCAACTAACTAGCTTATCACTGCAGGTCGAAGATATGGAAAAAGACAAGGGAAAAGATAAAAGAGAAGAAATTGTAACAATACAAGAAAAATTGTTGGCAGTGGACAAGGCTTTGAAAGCCACTCTAGCAAGGTGGTGGGGGACACACAAACATAGCATTACAGACTGGGTACAATGTTGCACTTTGATGAGAAACACGGTTCTCAGAGCAAGTAGAAGGCTGCAAAGTTAGATACATAGGTTGGATTTGTCCGAAGGACCATGTGCGAAGTTGTGATGAAACCTGGAGTGGCTTTCCTAAAGAGCAGTGGGTGCATAAATTCATCAACACACTGGACACAAACCCTATCAATTGGTACCTTCAAGAAGAAGTGCGCCTCATCAATACAGATTGGGAAGGTATGACCCAAAACTTTCTAACTACCTTCTTATTTGAAAGCCAATATCCTACAGTGGATCAATTATTACAGATTGTAAGACATAAAGTGTTTGAGGAGGCACCTAGCTTCCCCTTGGAGCAAGAAGAGGATGAATGGACTGAACCTCTTCAAAAGCTGCAAGGATGTTATAATATCAATGTTGATGAAGACGATGATCCTAGGAAGGTGAACATCATCGAAAAATAAGGCCAAAGAGATATAGAAGGAACATGAGTTGAGCTACCCTTCATTGGACAGCCAATTAAAATCAGGAAAGTCAACATTGGAATAGAACAAACAGCGAAGATTGCTAATGTTGGAGAATATTGGGATGCTTCCACTATTGATAAGATCACAGAGTCACTTGATGAATATCAGGACTTGTTTCCAACCAAGTTCACTGATATGAAGGGCATTAAAGGGTCCATGGGAGAGATGAAAATTCCCTTAAAACCAGATGCAAGGCCAGTCAAAAAAATACCTTACAGATTGAACCCCAAATATAAGGAAAAAGTGAAGACTGAACAAGACCGAATGTTAGAAGCAGGAATCATAGAACCTGTTGAAGAGTCAGAATGGACAAGCCCTATGGTGGTATAGGATAAGAAGACAAGAGAGATCAGGATCTGCATAGATCTCAGGAAGTTGAATGATGCATGTTTGCATGACCCATTCCCTACACCATTCACCGACGAAATGCTAGACAATGTAGGAGGACATGAGGTCTACTCCTTCATTGATGGGTTTTCGGGATACCATTAGATCGGGATTGCCAAGGAAGATTTCCATAAGACCACATTTGCAATAGAATGGGGCTCTTACCAGTATACAGTGATGCCATTTGTATTGAAAAATGCACCAGCCATGTTTTCTAGGGTGGTGGTCGAAGTGTTTAAGGAGTTCTTTATAAATTCCTGGAAGCATATTTTGATGATTGGAATGTTTTCAACATTTTGCAAAATCATATTGAATGTTTAAGACTAATGTTGGATAAGTGTAGGCAATGTAAGATTGCCTTGAACCTGAAAAAGTGCATCTTCTTTTCACCCTTCAATGTGTTGATGGGCCTTATTGTGTGTAAGTAGGGATTGTTGATGGATCCATATAATATTTCCATTATAGTTGATATGCCCCCTCATACTTCAATCAAACAGTTGCACACTATTCTAGGACATATTGGATACTACAGGAATTTCATTAAAGGCTATGCATAGATTACAACACCCATGGAGAAGCTTTTTAAAAAAGACTGTTGGTTTCAATGGACAGAACAATGCCAACAAAGCTTTGACACAGTGAAACAAAAAATGGTTACTGCGCCTATTCTAGTTTTCCTAGTTTGGAGCAAGTAATTTCATGTGCATGTCGATGCATCTTCTATCGCATGAGGAGAATTGTTAGCACAACTGGGAACATGAGACATCGACCACCCATTATCCTTTTCTAGAAGGAAGCTATCAACAACTGAGATTAATTACACCACCACTGAAAGGAAAGGTTTAGCCATGGTGTATGCACTGTAGAATTTTCACCACTACTTATTGGGAGGACATTTTAAAATGTTCACTGATCACTCTGTGTTAAAATACCAAGTCAAAAATACAGTGTTGGGGGGAAGAATATGTAGAAAAAGGGACCAACGCTGATCACATAGCAATGTTTTGTATTGTCAGGGAAAATATCGTGGCCATCCATTTTGAAGCAAGTTTGACCGTTGATCAGAGTGGGCCATTTCATAAAAGTGAGCATTATTGGCCCTTGGGTATGGAAGTAAACAAATATTAAGGCAGAAAAGAAGGAATGTGAACTGTACGGAAGACACATTGACTGATACTGGTTCAAAGTGAGCCAAAGCACAAAAAATACAGATCGAAGTAAAAGAAAGCAAGTCGTTGGACAAGGAGATCGAGGATGATAGATCAGCAAGGAAGAGGGATCGTGGACAACTCAGTAAGAGAAAGAAGATGTCAACAAATGCATGGAAGCACAACACGAGAAGGAAGGAAAGACAGGCTAGCGAATCCCTGAAAACGTGGGTCAAGTTGACCTAGGGTTTGAGACACCTAGGGTTTTGCTATCTAGGGTTATTGACACTTAGGTATCAACCTAAGGATGACAGTGAGTGATTGTAATGTATAAATAAAGGTCTAAAGGACCTGGGACGGATTGATGTTATGGTTGGTTCTAAGTTGGTTGAGAGTTCATTGTATTGTATGATTGAGTGAGTACCATTGTGTGAGAGAGAAGTGTTGAGTATAGAGGATTGGTCGGGAAGGTATAATTTTACTGATATACATGAGATTTTCTTTGGAGGGATTCATAAGGAGCTATACGAGTGGTTAGCCAGATTAGCATATACCTAGCTCGAGATCAGATCTAAGCCACATGTGGTTTGGACGTCAGCGTTGATCAAGAAGGTTAAGAGAGTTGATAATGTCATGTCGAGAGTAGTGGATCATTGGTTTGATATTTTCATTGGAGGGTATATCACCGAATTTTCTATTGACAGAATAGATTCATATAGCCAAGCAAAGAGATATTTCTTCAAGGGACCTAGAGGAAAAATTTTACATTTTCTGAAGTTGAAGATCAAGATGCTATTGCATGAGAATAAAATATTGAAGATACAGTAGTGGGTCATATTGAAGAGCTAATGTTCAAGAATTCAGATAGCAACAATGACACAGAGATTGGACATATGTGCAGTGGAAGGATATTCAGAGAAGTTCCTTTGACAAACTTGTTTGAGCAAGATCAAGATCCTCTTTTGCAGGAAGAAGTATTCTATAGTGGGGAATAGGAAGAGCTACTGAGTGAAGAATAGTCAAGATCCATTGGACCAAGAGAAGAAAATACTAAAGAACCTTGTCGAGAAGAGCCAGAAACTTCAGGAGCTGTGCAGATTGTTGAAATATGTAGTATTACTCCTCCTGTTGTTTCAGCAGCATTAAGTAACCTAAGTTATCAGAGAACTGGTACAAGTAGCTCAGTACTTATTCAGTTAGGAAACCTAGCAAGATCTATGGCCGATGAGATGAGGTTACCCACCTTTAGGGAGATGGATCTGAAGATCCTGAGCAACACTGGTTTCTATGTGAAGTTGTATGGAGTATTAAGAATATCACCGATGAAGTTGTTAAATGAGATCAGTTCATCACTACCCTGAGAGATCGCACATTGATTTGGTACATGAAGTTTTTCAAAAAAGTTTCCCATCCCAAACTGCTAAATCAGATAAAAACTGTGTTGATTGTAGAATTCAAGAAACCCAAGTCAGGGTCACAGTGCATTACAGAACTAAAATAAATCAAGCAAAGAACAGTTGAACCTATGTGGGAGTTTGATCAGAGGTTTAAAACCCCAACATTCCATTTGTGTTTTCAGATCCCTGACGAGATAAACAAGGAATGGTTCATTGCTACCTGCCTACCACACATCAAAGTTCCTTTGATGCAATAGAAGATTTATTCACAGGTTGAGGCACTGGAGATTTCCATGAAACTAGAATCATCCCCTATGGGAGAATCCATCTCAGGTATGAGTCAAATCTTAAGTCATCTAACTATCTTATCACTATAGGTCGAAGATATGAAAAAAGGCAAGGGAAAATATAAAAGAGAAGAAATTTTAACAATACAACAAAGATTGTTGGCAGTGGACAAGGAGTTGAAAGCCACTCCAGCAAGGTGGTGGCGGAAACACAAACATAGAATTACAGACTAGGTACAATGTTGCACTTTGATGACAACACGGTTCTCAGAGCAAGTAGAAGGTTGTGAAGTTAGATACACAGGTCGAAGCTGTCCGAAGGACCATGTGCGAAGTTGTGAGGAAGCCTGGAGTGGCATTCCAAAAGAGCAGTGGGTGCATAAATTCATCAACACACTGGACACAACCCCTATCAATTGGTACCTTCAAGAAGAACTGCGCGTCATCAATACACATTGGGAAGGTATGACCCAAAAATTTGTAACTACCATCTTATTCGAAAGCCAATATCCTACAATGGATCAATTATTATAGATTGTAAGACAGAAAGTGTTTGAGGAGGCACCTAGCTTCCCCTTGGAGAAGGAAGAGGATGAATGGAATGCACATCTTCAGAAACTGCAAGGCTGTTATAATATCAATGTTGATGAAGACGGTGATCCTAGGAAGGTGAACATCGTCGAAACATAAGGCCAAAGATATATAGAAGGACCAGGAATTGCACTACCCTTCATTGGACAGCCAATTAAAATCAAGAAAGTCAACATTGGAACAGAACAAACACCAAAGCTTGCTAATGTTGGAGAATATTGGGATGCTTCCACTATTGATAAGATCATGGAGTTACTGCATGAATATCAGAACTTGTTTCCAACCAAGTTCACTGATATGAAGGGCATTAAAGGGCCCATGGGAGAGATGAAAATTCCCTTAAAACCAGATGCAAGGCCAGTAAAAAAAAGACCTTACATATTGGACCCCAAATATAAGTAAAAAGTGAAGACTGAATAGGATAGAATGGTAGAAGCAGGAATCATAGAACCTATTGAAGAGTCAGAATGGATAAGCCCTATGGTGGTATAGGATAAGAAGACAAGAGAGATCAGGATCTTCATAGATCTTAGGAAGCTGAATGATTCCTATTTGCATGACCCATTCCCTACACCATTCACTGACGAAATGCTAGACAATGTAGGAGGACATGAGGTCTACTCCTTCACTGATGGATTTTCTGGATACCATTAGATCAGGATTGCCAAGGAAGATTTCCATAAGACCACATTTGCAACAGAATGGGGATATTACCAGTATACAGTGATGCCATTTGTATTGAAAAATGCACCATCCATGTTTTCTAGGGTGGTGGTCGAAGAGTTTAAGGAGTTCTTACATAAATTCCTGGAAGCATATTTTGATGATTGGACTATTTTCAACATTTTGCAAAATCATATTGAATGTTTAATACTAATGTTGGATAAGTGTAGGCAATGTTAGATTGCCTTGAACCTGAAAAAGTGCATCTTCTTTTCACCCTTCGATGTGTTGATGGGCCATATTGTGTGTAAGTAGGGATTGTTGATGGATCCATATAAGATTTCCATTATAGTTGATATGCCCCCTCCTACTTCAGTCAAATAGTTGCACACTATGCTGGGACATAATGGATACTACAGGAATTTCATTAAAGGCTATGCACAAATTACAACACCCATGGAGAAGCTTTTGAAAAAAGACTGTCAGTTTCAATGGATAAAACAATGCTAGCAAAGCTTCGACACAGTGAAACAGAAAATGGTTATTGTGCCTATTCTGATTTTCCCAGATTGGAGCAAGGAATTTCATGTGCATGTCGATGCATCTTCTATCACATTAGGAGAAGTGTTAGCACAACTGGGAACATGAGACATCGACCACCCATTATCCTTTTCTAGTAGGAAGCTATCAACAACTGAGATAATTACACCACCACTGAAAGGGAAGGTTTAGCCATGGTGTATGCACTGTAGAATTTTTTCCACTACTTGTTGGGAGGACATTTTAAAATGTTCACTAATCACTCTGCACTAAAATACCTAGTCAAAAAGACAGTGTTGGGGGGAAGAATATGTATATGGCTTCTGCTATTTCAATAATATGACTTTTAGATCGTGGTAAAACTAGGAAGGATGAACAAAGGTCCTGACCACTTATTGAGGTTGGAACACAGAGAGAAACATACTAATTTGGAGGCTACAGTGTCAGATGCACAACTGCTAGACATAAAGAAGGTTGATGATCACTTCATGGAGATAGTATAGTTCCTGTCAATAGGAATGGAACCTAGTGACTATACGGTTATTTAGAAGAAACAGTTGGTAGTGCGTGCTGCATATTTTTCACTTATAGTTGGACAACTACACAAGATGGGACCTGATGAGATATTGAGAAGGTCTGTTATGTAAGTAGAGAAACCATTGATCCTCACAGAATCACATGAAGGCATCGTAGGAGGACACTACGCAGGGAAAGATACATCGCAGAAGATTCTTAGGCCTGGCCTTTGGTGGCTTACTCTACACAAATATGCTAAGGAATACTATAAGGCTTGTGATGTATGCCAAAGACTTGGGAAGCCATATAGAAGAGACAATATGCCTTTAGTGTGCCATCCTTCACCTTACAAGAATTTGAGAAATGGGCCATTGATTTTGTGGGACCTATCAACCCACCAAGGAAGTGCATAGGAGCTAGATACATAATCACTGCGACAAAGTACTTGACTAGATGGGCCGAAGCAAGAGAATTTAAGGATTGTAGTGCAACTACAGCTACGTGCTTCATATTTGATGATATCATAGCCAGTTTTGGACGCCCAAAGATTCTTATGAGCGATCAAGGCACACATTTTATTAACGAGACTATTGAAGCCCTGACTTAGGAATTTGAAGTTCACCATTGGAAGAGCACGCCCTATCACCCACAAGAAAATGGGATAGTTGAAGCATTCAATAAGATCTTGTAGACAACGCTGACAAAGATATGTAGTGTGAACAAGGATGACTGGGATTTGAGAGTACCAGTAGTAATATAGGCCTCTAGAACCACTTGCAACAAACTAACCATGCAAACCCCCTTTAAACTGGTCTATGGTCTAGAAGCAGTTGTACCCATGGAATATTTGGTTCCTAGTATGATAATTGCAGCCTTTATAAATATGGATGACATTGGCACTGTGCAAGAGAGGCTTGTGTAGTTGGTCGAACTGGAAGAAGATAGATTTATTACAGGATTTCACTGGCAGGTTCAGAAAGAAAGAGAAAAGGCCTACCGTGACAGGCATATCAAGGAGAAAGCGTTCAAGCAAGGAGATTTGGTATTGGTATATGATAGTAAGTTCATGAGACATCCAGGGAAGTTCAAGATGCATTGGCTTGGGCCATATAATATTTTCTATGTTACAGAAGGAGGAGTTGTGCAATTGAAGACTTTGACTGGAGAATGGAAGGAAGGCTTGGTGAAGGGAAGCCAATTGAAATTGTATTATGAAAACCAGTTACCTTGCATCTCTCAGTAAAAGTGAAAGGAAAAGGTTATATGTACCATGTGTAGTTGAAACTAGGAATGAAAGATAGAAAATACAGTCTGCACATAGAAGTGAGAAACATAGCAGAATGCATAGGCTGCCATGCGTAGTCTGAAGTTGAAATGGAATAGAAATTTCAGACCTGAAGTGCCTCGGGATGAGTCACAGGTGAGTGTTGGGGGCTTGTTGGTCCTTGGGTATGGAATTAAGTGAGGATTAAGGAAGAAAAGAAGGAATGTGAACTACATGGAAGACACGGTGACTGATACTGGGTCGAAGTGAGCAAAAGAGAAGAAAAGACGAAGTGAAGTAAGAGAAAGCAAGTTTTTGGACAAGGAGATCGAGGATGAAAAATAATCAAGGAAGAGGGATCATGGACAACTTAGAAAGAAAAAGAAGATGTCAACAGATGCCTGGAAGCAACACATGAGAAGGAAGGAAATACAAGCTAGTGAAGCTCTTAAAATGCGGGTCAAGTTGACCTATGGTTTGAGACACCTAGGGTTTTGGTATCTAGAGTTTTTTACACTTAGGTCTTGACCTAAGGATGGAAGTGAGTGTTTGTAATGTATAAATAAAGGTCTAAAGGACCTGGGATGGATTTTTTTTATGGTTGGTGCTAAGTTGGTTGAGATTTCATTGTATTGTATGATTGAGCCATTACCATTGTGTGAGAGAGATGTGTTGAGTGAGGGAGCCTTATGGTATTGTAAGATCTTCAGCTGGGTGCAAATATCAACCCTGTAATTGGGTGCACAGGGAAGGGAGAGACAGAGAGGACAAGAGAGAAGATCTGCTAGATAAGAGTGCAGATAAAACTGTATGCTTTCATCTTAATATATTATAAAGCACAGTTTTGTGGACGTATCGCTAGGGAGAGGGTGAACCACATATATATTGTGTTATGTGTGATTGATGTTGTGTTCTGTGTCATTTGATATGTTGCTATTGTGATATTGTGTTAGATCTGAATTATAACTTGCACAGTAGGTTTAAGGAAGATAAAGAATACTAGGTTGATGTGCATTATTGCTTTGAATTCAATTTACATTCCTTCTGGTTGTAGACAGTTGTGTCCTGTAGCCCCCTATAGCTACTTTTGGTGAGACTACATCTGCCTTGTAGGTGTTTATGAAAGGGCCAGTAGTTAGGGCTTTTTGGTGTGCTCTTGATTATTGAACCTTGGGTCTACCACTGTGCCAATAGGCATCGATACTTTTGAAAGAAAGTGGAATGAGAACCCCCGAAATACAAAATCATGAAATTTCATAGGGGATGCATGAAGTCGTGGCCTGAGTTCATGTGGAGCGATGGATAGGAGTTGTGCCAAGAGTCGAAAACACTCGTTTTGGTTTCATCGGAATATTTTTGTGGTTTCAAAATGCTTTTCTTGACTTGGAGGAGTCATGAATGTCTCCTGGAGCATTTATGGGCACCAGGCTCCATCCCAATCCCAATGCAATTAATTAATGGAAATGGGGGGAGGTAGTTGAAACCTCATTTCATCGCGTCAATGGAAATCATGGAAAGGCCAACCATGGAAGAAAACTGTCAACCCAAGGACCCTCTGTCAATGAATTTTCGTACAAAGCCCATATTGATCTGAGATCATGTCTGGCATAAGAACGCAAGTGCAGTCAGATAGAGGAAGGCGAATATGCCTAGTATTAAATGTAATGACCAGAGCACGTTTCTAAAGGGAGCGATTTCTCTGAGTATATATACTTAGTTTTCATATTTTAAAAAGGTCGAATGGTTGAGCCAGACTCCCTTCTATTGTAATATTTTTATGAAGAACACTGGTTCTCTGGTTAAGTATTTGTTTTTGAGACAACTTGATTAATCTAAGTCATCTTTATTACTCCATCTTATTTTCCTCTGATACTGAGAGAGTTCATGTTTGATTGATTCACATGGATTGCTGTAGCTGTATTATGATAAATGTTTGATTATAGTATTGTTATGATTTCTTTCAGCTTCCTTGAAATTTTAATCCAAGATGACCTTGTGTTTAAGTTTTTCCTCCTTAGGTTGCTAGAAAATCTAATGTTCATAGAGGACCTCTACACCTTTATCAATAAATATTCCTCCTACTCACCCTTACTCCAACTTATTGATTGAAGGTGATTCAAGGCCTCAATGACTAGTGCATGCTAGTCCATATTTTTGAGTTAGAACGTTATTATCATTGTGTCCTCTCCATTTGATCACCTAAAAATCATTTACATTTACTGTATAAATTGATGGGTACTGGGCTTACCTTCAATGCAATCTGAAGGTGAATTATAGTGCTAACATACTTCAAAAAAAATAACGAATTTCTCCTCTATCTCCTTCTGAAATCTACAGACGAAAATCTCAATATGATACCACCTGATGTAGCCCCGCTCCCCTCCTGGGGGTTGTGCGACCTCCCAGTCTAGGATCTTTCAATCTGCTGAGTTGGATCGACTCTTTGGGATCCTATTTGAACCCCAGCTTATTTTACATCGCCCCCCTATTTCCTTAGTCGCAGGTTCTATGGAACCCGCGATCCGTTTCCCTAGCGCTCTTGGCACTTTTCAATTTGCGAGAACTAGCTCCTTTTTTCACTAGCCCCTTCCTTCATATGACCCTGGACTATGACCTCATGTAAGAATGTGATTGCAGGCATGACCAAGGGTGGTTTGATACCAACCCTCTTTTCACCCCGCAATTTAGTACAAAGCGCCATGTATCCCTTTGGTGATATCGTGGTTTCAATTGTGACCTGCTCTAAGAATTTTAAAGTCCAAGCATGTTTTGGCCCCGCAATCCAGCTCGATGATTGATCTTTTGGCCTCGACGGTGTTTCATAATCAAATGGATGAGAGATGACACCTTTTCTTTCCCTCTCCCTAGAGCATGCTATCCCTGATCTCCATGAGCTATCAACACGTGTCCCTTCCAATCAACGGTCGTGATTGATTTCACCCTTCGGCCTTTGGAAGTTTCAATTCTCAACTCATGCTTCCTCAAAAATATTTCAAATTCCAAAACCTTGAACTCTTATATTTGTTGCCACCTTTATCCCTTAGATCTATAGCTCTAATATTCTCCATGAGATCAGCCTTTGGGAGTTTCAATTCTTAACCTTTTCTCCCTCCACTGTGGCTATATTGTGAAGTGGAACACTTGTTGACACCTGTCCTTAGAAAACATATGGCTCAAATGAATTCCAGCTCTCCGACCTTCAAGAATTCTCATCCAACAATTCCTTCTTCTTCCGGAGTGATTTCTTTGAAGTGTCTAATCTCTCACCACACATCCCACTCTGATGGACGATCTTGGTGGACTTCAGACCTCCACACTTCAGGAGTTCAGAAATCTTCACAAACGCAAATCTCCAAAGTGGATCCTTCCAGAGTTTTGGATCCTCTGAAAAATTTCTTTCCTAATCCAATGGAGTGAATCTCTTTCCTCCACGCATCCCCTCACAGATCAACGATCCACGTTATTTCCTTTGGGATCAACCTCCCTAAATGCTTCAGGATTCGACACTTCAGGATATTCTGAAACACATCTCCACAAAGTCTCTGTAGTGACAATTCTCTAAAATGAAATATCTCCTACCACACGTCTTTCTCAAATCAACGGCTCTAGCCTGCTTCAACTATTTGGGCTTCATCTATTTAAAACTTTCCTCCTTCATGTTCTCCCATAATACTTTCACCTGGAGTTCATGATCTATCGCCACGTACCATTCTAGATCTGACGGTCCAGATTATCCTCGGCTCTTCGGCTCTTTGGTCTTCGGGAGGTTCAAACTCCTACACACTTGCTTTCCTCGAAGTTATTTCACCTGAAACACGTGTCTCCCCCTTGATCTGATGGCCTCTATCTGATTTCATTCTTCGGGCTTTGAGAGTTTCAAACTCCTGGGCACTCATTCCTCTCAGAGTGATTTCACTCGAAACCAACGGATTTACGCCATGCGTCCATCTGCAATAGATGGTTGCGATCTTCTTAGGCCTTCAGGGATTTGGGAGTTTGTCACACTCCTCACTTGGAATCCTCCGAAGTGATTTTCCCCAAAGTCTCAGATCTATTGACACGTATCTCCTGCCGACCAATGTTCAGGATCTACTTCAGCCCTTCGGTGATTTCACTTTCTCCTTGTCCACAAAATCTCTGAAGTGATTTCGCTCTGGAGTTGTGGATCTTATGCCACCTGTCAACCTTGATGATGGAAAGTATCTAATTTCTTCGGGACTTCGGCAAGTCCACTCTCATGTGCACACAAGGGTTAAGGCAAGTCCACTTTACCTGGTTCCAATGGTTGTTTGTCCTTCTTGATCAGATCCTAATATTAGTATAGAGGATTGGTTGGGAAGGTATATTTTTACTAATATACATGAGATTTTGTTTGGAGGGATTCATAAGGAGCTATACGAGTGGTTATCCAGATTAGCAGATACCTATCTCGAGATCATATCTAAGCCACATGTGGTTTGGACGTCAGTGTTGATCAAGAAGGTTAAGAGAGATGATAACGTCGTGTCAAGAGCAGTGGATCACTGGTTTGATAGTACCATTGGAGGGTATATCACCCAGTTTTCTATTGACAAAATAGATTGATATAGCCAAGCAGAAAGATATTTCTTCAAGGGACCTAGAGGAAAAATTTTACATTTTCTGAAGTTGAAGATCAAGATGTTATTGCATGAGAATAAAATATTGAAGATACAGTAGTGGGTCATATTGAAGAGCTAATGTTCAAGAATTTAGAGAGCAACAGTGACACAGAGATCAGACATACGTGTAGTGGAAGGATATTCAGAGAAGTTCCTTTGACGAACTTGTTTGAGAAAGATCAAGATCCTCTTTTGTAGGAAGAAGTATTCTATAGTGGGGAAGAGGAAGAGCTACTGAGTGAAGAATAGTCAGGATCCATTGGACCAAGAGAAGAAAAGACTGAAGAAACTTGTCGAGAAGAGCCAGAAACTTTAGGAACTGTGCAGATTTTTGAAGTAAGTATTATTACTCCTCCTGTTGTTTCAGCAGCATTAAGTAACCAGAGTAACCTAAGTTATCAGAGAAATGGTACAAGTAGCTCAATACCTATTCAGTTAGGAAACCTAGGAATATCTATGGATTATGAGATGAGGTTACCTACCTTTAGGGGAGATGGATCTGAAGATCCTGAGCAACACTGGTTTCTATGTGAATTTGTATGGAATATTAAGAATATCACCGATGAAGTTTTTAAACGAGCTCAGTTCATCACTATCCTGAGAGACCGCGCATTGAGTTGGTACATGAATTTTTTCCAAGGAGTTTCCCATCCCAAACCGCTGAACCAGATAAAAACTGCACTGATTGCAAAATTCAAGAAACCCAAGTCAGGGTCACAGTGCATTACATAACCAAAATAAATCAAGCAAAGAACATTTGAACCTATGTGGGAGTTTGATCAGAGGTTTAAAACCCTAACATGCCATTTGCGTTTTTAGATCCCCGACGAGAAGAACAAGGAATGGTTCATTGCTACCCTCCTACTACACATCAGATTTCCTTTGATGCAATAGAAGATTTCTTCACAGGTTGAGGCACTAGAGATTGCCATGAAACTAGAATCATCCCCTATAGGAGAATCCATCTCAGGTATGAGTCAAATCTTAAGTCAGCTAACTAGCTTATCACTGTAGGTCGAAGATATGAAAAAAGGCAAGGGAAAAGATAAAAGAGAAGAAATTGTAACAATACAACAAAGATTGTTGGCAATGGACAAGGCTTTGAAAGCCACTCCAGTAAGGTGGTGGGGGACACAGAAACATAGCATTACAGACTGGGTACAATTTCACACTTTGATGACAACACAGTTCTCAGAGCAAGTAGAAGGCTGTGAAGTTAGACACACAAGTCGGAGCTGTCTGAAGGACGATGTGCGAAGTTGTGAGGAAGCCTAGAGTGGCATTCCTCAAGAGCAGTGGGTGCATAAATTCATCAACACACTGGACAAAGCCCCTATCAATTGGTACCTTCAAGAAGAAGTGTGCCTCATCAATACAGATTGGGAAGGTATGACCCAAAACTTTCTAACTACCTTCTTATTTGAAAGCCAATATCCTACAGTGGATCAATTATTAGAGATTGTAAGACAGAAAGTGTTTGAGGAGGCACCTAGCTTCCCCTTCGAGCAAGAAGAGGATGAATGGATTGTACCTCTTCAGAAATTGCAAGGTTGTTATAATATCAATGTTGATGAATACGATGATCCTAGGAAGGTGAACATCATCGAAACAGAAGGCCAAAGATATATAGAAGGACCAGAAGTTGAGCTACCCTTCATTGGACATCCAATTAAAATCAAGAAAGTCAACATTGGAACAAAAAAAACATCGAAGCTTGCTAATGTTGGAGAATATTGGGATGCTTCCACTATTGATAAGATCACAGAGTTACTACATGAATATCAGTACTTGTTTCCAACCAAGTTCACTGATATGAAGGGCATTGAAGGGCCCATGGGAGAGATGAAAATTCCCTTAAAACCATATGCAAGGCCAGTCAAAAAAATACCTTATAGATTGAACCCAAAATATAAGGAAAAAGTGAAGACTGAACAAGGCAAAATGTTAGAAGTAGGAATCATAGAACCTGTTGAAGAGTTAGAATGGATAAGCCCTATGGTTGTATAGGATAAGAAGACAAGAGAGATCAGGATCTGCATAGATCTCAGGAAGCTGAATGATTCCTATTTGCATGACCCATTCCCTACACCATTCACTGACGAAATGTTAGACATTGTAGGAGGACATGAGGTCTACTCCTTCACTGATGGATTTTCGGGATACCATTAGATCGGGATTGCCAAGGAAGATTTCCATAAGACCACATTTGCAATAGAATGGGGATATTACCAGTATACAGTGATGCCAGTTGTATTAAAAAATGCACCAACTATGTTTTCCAGGGTGGTGGTCGAAGCATTTAAGGAAGGATATGTAGTCTATGCTGAAATACCTAGTCGAGAAGACAGTGTTGGGGGGAATAATATGTAGATGGCTTCTGCTATTTCAATAATATGACTTTTAGATTGTGGTAAAACCAGGAAGGATGAACAAAGGTCCTGACCACTTATTGAGGTTGGAACACGGAGAGGAACCTACTAGTTTTGAGGATACACTGTCGGATGCACAACTACTAGCCATAAGGAAGGTTGATGATCACTTTAGGGAGATAGTATAGTTCCTGTCAACATGAATGGAACCTAGTGACTATACGGTTATTCAGAAGAAACAGTTGGTAGTGCGCACAAGGGTTAAGGCAAGTCCACTTTACCTGGATCCAATGGTTGTTTTTCCTTCTTGATCAGATCCTAATATTAGTATAGAGGATTGGTTGGGAAGGTATATTTTTACTGATATACACGATATTTTCTTTGGAGGGATTCATAAGGAGCTATACGAGTGGTTAGCCAGATTAGAAGATACCTAGCACGAGATCAGATCTAAGCCACATGTGGTTTGGACGTTAGCATTGATCAAGAAGGTTAAGGGAGTTGGTAACGTCGTGTCAAGAGCAGTGGACCACTGGTTTGATAGTACCATTGGAGGGTATATCACCGAGTTTTCTATTGACAGAATAGATTCATATAGCCAAACATAGAGATATTTCTTCAAGGGACCTAGAGGAAAAATTTTCCATTTTCTGAAGTTGAAGATCAAGATGATATTGCATGAGAATAAAATATTGAAGATATAGTAGTGGGTCATATTGAAGAGCTAATGTTCAAGAATTCAGAGAGCGAAAGTGACACAGAGATCGGACATACGTGCAGTGGAAGGATATTCATAGAAGTTCCTTTGACGAACTTGTTTGAGCAAGATCAAAATCCTCTTTTGCAGGAAGAAGTATTCTATAGTGGGGAAGAGGAAGAGCTATTGAGTGAAGACCAGTTAGGATCCATTGGACCAAGAGAAGAAAAGACTGAAGAACCTCGTCGAGAAGAGCTAGAAACTTCAGGAACTGTGCAGATTGTTGAAGTAAGTAGTATTACTCCTCATGTTGTTTCAGCAGCATTAAGTAACCAGAGTAACCTAAGTTATCGGAGAACTGGTACAAGTAGCTCAGTACCTATTCAGTTAGGAAACCTAGAAAGATCTATGGCCGATGAGATGAGGTTACCCACCTTTAGGGGAGATGGATCTGAAGATCCTGAGCAACATTGGTTTCTATGTGAAGTTGTATGGAGTATTAATAATATCACCGATGAACTTGCTAAATGAGCTCAGTTCATCACTACCCTGAGAGACCGTGCATTGAGCTGGTACATGAAGTTTTTCCAAGGAGTTTCCCATCCCAAAACAATGAACCAGATAAAAACTGCGCTGATGACAGTATTCAAGAAACCCAAGTCAGGGTCACAATGCATTACAGAACTAAAATAAATCAAGCAAAGAATAGTTGAACCTATGTGGTAGTTTGATCATAGGTTTAAAACCCTAACATGCCATTTGCGTTTTTGGATCCCCGACGAGAAGAAGAAAGAATGGTTCATTGCTACCCTCCTACCACACATCAGACTTCCTTTGATGCAATAGAATATTTCTTCACAGGTTGAGGCACTGGAGATTGCCATGAAACTAGAATCATCCCCTATGGGAGAATCCATCTCAGGTATGAGTCAAATATTAAGTCAGCTAACTAGCTTATCACTGCAGGTCGAAGATATGAAAAAAGGCAAGGGAAAAGATAAAAGAGAAGAAATTGTAACAATACAACAAATATTGTTGGCACTGGACAAGGCTTTGAAAGCCACTCTAGCAAGGTGGTGGGAGACACACAAACATAGCATTACAAACTGGGTACAATGTTGCACTTTGATGAGAAACACGGTTCTCAGAGAAAGTAGAAGGTTGCAAAGTTAGATACACAGGTCGGAGCTATCCGAAGGACCATGTTCTAATTTGTGACGAAACCTGGAGTGGCATTCCTCAAGAGCAGTGGGTGCATAAATTCATCAACACACTGGACACAACCCCTATCAATTGGTACCTTCAAGAACAACTGCGCCTCATCAATACAGATTGGGAAGGTATGACCCAAAACTTTGTAACTACCTTCTTATTTGAAAGCCAATATCCTACAGTGGATCAATTATTATAGATTGTAAGATAGAAAGTGTTTGAGGAGGCACCTAGCTTCCCCTTGGAGCAAGAAGAGGATGAATGGACTGCACCTCTTCAAAAACTGCAAGGATGTTATAATATCAATGTTGATGAAGACGATGATCCTAGGAAGGTGAACATCATTGAAACAAAAGTCCAAAGAGATATAGAAGGACCAGGAGTTGAGATAACCTTCATTAGATATCCAATTAAAATCAAGAAAGTCAACATTGGAACAGAACAAACACCGAAGCTTGCTAATGTTGGAGAATATTGGGATGCTTCCACTATTGATAAGATCACGGAGTTACTTCATGAATATCAGGACTTGTTTCCAACCAAGTTCACTGATATGAAGGGCATTAAAGGGCCCATGGGAGAGATGAAAATTCCCTTAAAACCAAATGCAAGGCCAGTCAAAAAAATACCTTACAAATTGAACCCCAAATATAAGGAAAAAGTGAAGACTGAACAAGACCGAATGTTAGAAGCAGGAATCATAGAACCTGTAGAAGAGTCAGAATGGATAAGCCTTATGGTCGTATAGGATAAGAAGACAAGAGAGATCATCATCTGCATAGATCTCAGGAAGCTGAATGATGCCTGTTTGCATGACCCATTCCCTACACCATTCACTGATGAAATGCTAGACAATGTAGGAGGACATGAGGTCTACTCCTTCACTGATGGATTTTCAGGATACCATTAGATCGGGATTGCCAAGGAAAATTTCCATAAGACCACATTTGCAATAGAATGGGGATCTTACCAGTATACAGTGATGCCATTTGTATTGAAAAATGCACCATCCATGTTTTCCAGGGTGGTGGTCGAAGCGTTTAAGGAGTTCTTAGATAAATTCTTGGATGCATATTTTGATGATTGGACTGTTTTAAACATTTTGCAAAATCATATTGAATGTTTAAGACTAATGTTGTATAAGTGTAGGCAATGTCAGATTTCCTTGAACCTGAAAAAGTGCATCTTCTTTTCACCCTTCGATGTGTTGATGGGCCATATTGTGTGTAAGTAGGGATTGTTGATGGATCCATATAAGATTTCCATTATAGCATATATGCATCCTCCTACTTCAGTTAAATAGTTGCACACTACGCTAGGACATACTGGATACTACAGGAATTTCATTAAAGGCTATGCACAGATTACAACACCCATGGAGAAGATTTTGAGAAAAGACTGCCAGTTTCAATGGACAGAGCAATGCTAGCAAAGCTTCGACACAGTGAAACAGAAAATGGTTACTGCGCCTATTCTGGTTTTCCCAGATTGGAGCAAGGAATTTCATGTGCATGTCAATGCATATTCTATCGCATTAGGAGCAGTGTTAGCACAACTGGGAACACGAGACATCGACCACCCATTATCCTTTTCTAGCAGGAAGCTATCAACAACTAAGATTAATTATACCACCACTGAAAGGGAAGGTTTATCCATAGTGTATGCACTATATAATTTTTTCCACTACTTATTGGGAGGACATTTTAAAATGTTCACTGATCACTCTATGTTGAAATACCTAGTCAAAAAGATAGTGTTGGGGGGAAGAATATGTAGCCTGCCTCTTATTATAGGCTTCTCTTCATGCGTTTGAAGTAGGTTCTTCCATCACCCTGGTAACCAGCTCATCCAAGTCACCTTCTTCTAGCATTTTTAAGACCCTAGCCTTCCAAGCATTGAATTTTGAAGCCCCTTCAATCCTATCTTCTGCTTTGACTGAAGATAAATCCATTCTAAAAAACAATCTGATATAAAACAAGCTTATTGTTGATCTACAAAACAAACCCTTAAGTGTGGATCTACGCAGGCTCAAAATTATGCCACAAATGAGCTCTTTTCACACCCTAAGCACTCAAACCATGTTAGAATTTAAGGGAAAATACAGAATAGCTAAGAACATAAGATAATTTAAATTTTAGTTGCTACTATAATTCTGGATCAACATTATACTCAAATTTTGATGTAAAAACTAATAATAGAAATTATATAGCTTTACCTTAACAAAACAAAAAATAGATTTACCTAAAGTGCCTCTTTTTTGTATGCTCGAAAAAAGATTTAAGGGTCATGGATCACACCCTCAAGGGTAGATCTCATCATGATCTTTTGACCAATTTTTCCAAGAAGAAATTTAGAAAAAAATCAAGAAACTGACCAACATACCAATCATTAAGTAGAAGGGTTGAAACAAGGACACCACTGTCCAAACTAGAGGCTGAAAAGGAGGCCACTAACAACCTTAACAAAATTTGCCCAAGAATATAGAACTTCTACAACATTAGACAGAAATAACATAGTTTTTTTAGGGTTTCTTCATCAAACCCTGATTAGGGTACTAAATTTGTAAGGTAGGTAGCATACACAGGTCACAAAAGGAGGATAGTGGCAGCAATAGATGGCACCAGTGATCCAGGGGATAAAAAAATGCTCAAAAATCAAAGTGTTTGAAATTGATCGAAAATGGATTCATTGCACAGATAGCATCCTCACAATCCCAACGCAACTTGAACAAGATCAAATGGAGTTCGTATGAGGGTGATATCACGTTCTGTCCATTTTCCCAAACATGAAAAAAAATGTTGATTGTATAGTTCATACATGCCATGTGGCAGTTGAACATACGACCATACAACTGACGTGGTAGGGATGACTGGGAAGTTGATGTGGCAGTTGATTTGGTAGTTGATTTGGCAAGTTAATATGTGGAGCAATCCCTGGTCGACATGTGGCATGCTCATGGACGAATGGAATGGTGCCATGTGGCCCATCTAGGTCCAGCCACGTGGCACCCTCGTATTTGGTTTATGTGTTAAAATTTTATGGGCTCTACGGGGGTCGAACCCCCAACCTCTGTGGGGGTAGATTCTCCACATAGGTTGGGCCACCAACACGCCTATGCTATGGTTCTTACCCCTTATGCTGCAAACTATTATTTAAACTTGAATATAGTTTCATATGGGTGGAAAAAAGGGTTGGGGATAATCTCCAACCCGCGGTCACACTACACAATACTTTCCATATGACCAACAATGTGAAAAACAATGGACCAGCCAACGGATGCGGTGAGTTAGGCCGGACCCTAGCCACATGGCCCATGTGGCCTAGTGCTCCACCCATTAAGGCACTAATTACTCTAACCATGTGACATTTTCACCCTATTTTTGGAACAACGTGTGTGTCAGGTTTAGGCATGGGAAAACACACAGAGCCAGGTTCATTCACACATAGGTGTGTTTTGGTGAGAAGAGACAACATGTTATTGGAGAAAACTTCCAAGAAGTGTATTTTCTTCAATTTTTTGCCAAACCAGGTGCACGAAGAGCCCATCTAGGAGTTTTTGGACATCCTAGAGCCATTGGAGCCATCTATTTTTCATTATGAGCATTGTAAAGAACTAGTTTTAACACTTTTAGCATATAATGAAAATGATCCATGGGAAGATGGACCAGGAAATGTAGCCCAAGAGAGGGGTGACCTCCTTTATCATTTTGTTGTGTTATGTGTTTATTATGATGGTTGATGATTGTTTATGATTTTAATTTTAAGTAAAAATGCATCAAGTTTATGTGCTTACAACTTTATCCAATTTCCTAAGAAACATACATTTTCCACTTGAAAAATTTTGTATGCACAAACCTTTTTCATTTTCATATCAAGTTGGTATCAGAGAAAAGGTTTTTGAAGGTTTGATTGTTTGCAAGTG
>ML864257.1:0-22574 GCA_009831015.1 Picea engelmannii | reverse complement strand
TCAAGCCCACTTAGCTTGCTACCCCATTTGCAAAACCTTAGCAAGTATTGTACCTTATGAACTATCAAGCTAGAGCTCCCTTCACTCTTATATTTAATCATAGAGGGGATTTTGTAGTGCAACATATTAGATATAATTTTTGGGATTAACTGCGTAGAGTAAGTCATTAATCTCTGACCCATATCCATGAGTATTAGTCGCAACTGACCAATAATTCTCATGATTTGAATAGTCCACTTATCACTCATTGCATCGGGTGATGCTCATAGGAGTGAATAAGTGGGATTGAAACCAACGAAATTAATCACATAGCATCAATCATCACTTCCAGGGCTTGCACCTGGTAACTAGGACTTCCCAGGTGGTCACCCATCCCAATATGCTTATGGCTCAAGCACGCTTAACAATGGAGATTTTCCCACAATCAAGCCCACTTAGTTGGCTACCCCATTTGCAAAACTTAGCAAGTATTGTACCTTATGAACTATCAAGTTAGAGCACCCTTCACTCTTATATTTAATCATAGAGGGGCTTTCGTAGTGCAACATATTAGATATAATTTTTGGAATTAACTACATAGAGTAAGTCATTAATCTATGACCCATATCCATGAGTATTAGTCACAACTGACAAATAATTATCATGATTTGAATAGTCTACTTAACACTCATTACATCAAGTGATGCTCACATGGGTGAATAAGTGGGATTTAACCCAACGAAATGAATTGCATAACATCAATCATCACTTCCATGGATTTCACTTGGTAACCAGGACTTCCTAGGTGGTTACCCATCCCAAGACACCTTTGGTTCAAGCGCTCTTAACTATGGAATTTTTCCCACAATCAAGCCCACTTAGCTTGCTACCCCATTTGCAAAACCTTAGCAAGTATTGTACCTTATGAACTATCAAGTTAGAGCTCCCTTCACTCTTATATTTAATCATAGAGGGGCTTTCGTAGTGCAACATATTAGATATAATTTTTGGAATTAACTACGTAGAGTAAGTCATTAATCTATGACCCATATCCATGAGTATTAGTCGCAACTAACCAATAATTCTCATTATTTGAATAGTCCACTTAGCATTCATTACATCCGGTGATGCTCACAAGGGTGAAGAAGTGGGATTAAAACCAACAAAATGAATCACATAGCATCAATCATCACTTCTAGGGCTTGCACCTAGTAACGAGGACTTCCCAAGTGGTCACCCATCCCAAGACGGCTCTGGATCAAGCGCACTTAACTGTGGAGTTTTTCCGACATTCAAGCCCACTTAGCTTGCTACCCCATTTGTAAAACCTTAGCAAGTATTGTACCTTATGAACTATCAAGTTAGAGCTTCCTTCACTCTTATATTTAATCATAGAGGGGCTTTCACAGTGCAACAGATTAGATATAAATTTCAGGATTAACTATGTAGAGTGTCATTAATATATGACCCATATCCATGAGTATTAGTCACAAGTGACAAATAATTCTCATGATTTGAATACTCCACTTGTTGGGCCCTTTGTTTTTGGATAAGAAATTGTGCAAGTTTTGATTAAACACGAGTTGCACAAGCTTCATCAGAGGCATGGATAAAGAGAAATCGAAAGCAGTTGCAAAATTCAACGCAACACCAGCTAATAAGAAAATGGTTGCAATAGAACAAGAAAGAGTGCAAGATGAGAAGGAAGACACAAACCAACTTATATATAGGGATAAACATAATTTTAAAAGGGTTAGCTAGGATTATTGTAAGAGGTTTAGTCGGGTTGTGGTTGAGTCGATTGATTTAGTCATTCTTGTTTTTGTCAACAGTCGGATTAGTTGTTGATGATCATGGTAAGTCGAGTGAAGTCAAGTCTTGAGTATGTAATGAATTGGATCTATTAGTGTGAGAATTGGAGTTCTGTGACTTGAGTCTAGATAAAAGAGTCTGTACAATGCACTATTGTGTAATTATGAGTTTGTAATCAGAGAAAGATTCGAAAGATAATATGAAGAAGGAACCAAATTTTCAAATATGATGTGCCTTTGTGTGTTTACTTATGCATTACAATATCTCCTTATGGCTTATGAGTTCTAGTTTATGGTTTTATGTTTAAATTATTGCTAGTGACATAAGTAGGTTATATTCTTGCACATGTATGTTTCAGATCTGTTCATGGCTCTTGTGCAAGATCAAGAATGTGTCTTGAAGGCTCTATGGATCCTCTCAAGTATTTTCCCTACCCTTCCCTATCTATCTGTCTCGGCAGTGCTTCGGTTGAGACTTCTTCTCTTCGGAGGAGATGAAAATGACAACTCTTTAGACTACATGGTACCTTTTGTTGGTAACCTGAGAAGGAACCTGGTCTGATCAAACTCGTGCCAACAAAATGGTTTTGTTGCTGAGACCTGTGTTAAAAGGGAACTTGTAGGGAGAATGATTTCGTCGATCCATATATATGGTATTGATCAATGGTGGGAGAGGAATTGTGACACCTTCATATGGAAAGAAGTGGAACTGAGGATAAAATAAGTGGAAAACACTCGTGAAGAAATATTTTATTCAGAAAGATCGAGCGACCAGTATGATATTTTGTGGGTTAAATTCCTAGAAGAAGTTTTCTACTAGATAAAGAGGCTCCAATAAGCTCCATAGTTCCAAGGGCAGGTTAAGAGGATCTGTTCATGGGAGACTGAGAAGCTAGCAACACTTTAGAGGTTGGATTGTCCAGTTACACAAGCTTTGGATTTCTAGGTTAACACCACACTAGAGGGATACATAATTGAATTTACAACCGAGAACCACCAGTATTTCTCATGGGCGGAGGAAATTTTCAAGAAAGACACAAGAGGAAGGTTGTTGAGATAAATCCCTTTCTGGATTAAGGTTTTCTTGATGGAGGAAGGGATGTTGATTATGTCCCCAACTGAGATGGCAGTGTAAACACCCTCTCTTGGGGTAGGGTGAGGTGGGGTGAGATTCATGGCATGAGAGAGGGGAAGGATTATTTGAAAAATGGGGGGGAAACAGAAAGAAATGGACTCAAGAGATGAGTGATCCTTGAAGAGAGTTGCCATAGTTGTGAAGTGGTGGCGCGACAAGATTAAGAAAGTAGCAAGACAGACCGAGAAGTTGAGGAAATAAGGCATATCAAGAGAAGTAGAAGAAAGATAGAGGGAAGAATTATAGAAGATAAGAAGACAGGAACATCTTTCCAGTCAAAGGTTAAATGAGAGAAAAGCATGGAGAGAAATAGTTCCCCAGGAGGTGGGACAAGAAGGAGAAGCTATAGATGTAAGGGAGGAAGAAGCTAACATGAATCTTAGAGAAGAGAGAGAAGATTCAACCCTAATAATAGGAGGGATCGGGAATCCGGCCGAGGATATCATCCCAGTGGAAGAAAATGAGACCCCACAGATCAAAGAAAACTGTCCCGAAGCTAATGGCACTAGCCCAGAATCACCCATACCCAAAGTCTCTTCTATACAAGTAATAAGTTTGATACTACCTTCTCATGCTAATTATGTTCCAGTACAATTAAATAGTCAGTCACAACCAGGAAGTGCGAATACAGGGAGGATATTGGGATCCCCTGGTAGATCGCAAGCAGGACCATTAGGATTAATATTGATAGGAACAATAGGATCAGCAATGGGAAATAATGCGGGAGGTTCGATTGCTCGATACCCAAAATTTTTGGGTAAGGGAGATGAATACATTGAGCAACACTGGTTCCTGTGTGATGAAATATAGAGATCCAAAGGGACTTCGGATGTGAATGAGTTGGCTGAGTTCCAGACTACCTTAAGAGTTTGTTCTCTAAAGTGGTACATGAAGATCATTGAGTCAAGAGTGTCAGGGATGAAAGGTCAAGCATTCACACTCAGCCAGGTACGGACAAGGTTCATAGCAGAGTTCAAACTACCCCAGTTAGAACAATAGGCTCTATTGGAGTTATGCAAGATCCAGTAGTGGGATGGTGAATCTGCCTGGGAATATAGCCAGAATTTCAAAGATGCCATAGGGAGGTTGGAACATCCAATCCATGAAGAAAATCAAAGGGAGTATTACATTCAGGGGTTACTGCCTCTTATTCGGATTCTGCTAATGCAACAATGGATAGCTACATTAACAGACACCTTGGAACAATCAATGAAGATTGAATCCATGGCAGGATACCCTGGGAACCTGAGAATAACCAGAACCTCATAGATGTGAATATGGTGCAACTACAAGGGTAAATATCGACACTCACAGAAAAGATTCAAGAGTTGATGATACCCAAACTAGGACAACCACAAGTTTGGTGCACTAGATTTTATACTGAAGGTCATTTGGAAAATGAATGTCCATGAATGAGGGGAATGGGACCTCCTTAGAATCTGATGGTATCCCCACCAGGACCCACGGGAGGATTTGTGCAAGTGTCGACAAACTTACCATTCCAAAACCCCACCCCGTATCATGCTTTTCTGGAAAGCCAAGCAGCACCAACAACTGAGTATTGTGAAATATGTCGAAGCTATGGGCATGGGCCAAGATAGTGCCCCATCATGAAGAAATATTCAATAATACTCGTGGAACAATCGATGAAGATTGAATCCATGGCAGGATATCCTGGGAACTTGAGAATAACCAAAACCTCAGTAGATGCAAATATGGTGCAACTACAAGGGCAGATATCGACACTCACAAAAAATATTCAGGAGTTGATGATACCCAAACCAAGACAACCACAGGTTTGGTGCACTATATTTTATATTGAAGGTCATTTGGCAAATGAATGTCTGCGAATGGGGGGAATGGGACCTCCTTAGAATCCGCTGGTAGCCCCACTAGGACCCACGGGAGGATTTGTGCAAGTGTCAAAAAACTTACCATTCCAAAACCCCACCCTGTATCATGCTTTTCTGGCAAGCCAAGCAGCACCAACAGCCGAGTATTGTGAAATATGTCGAAGCTATGGGCATGAGCCAAGACAGTGCCCCATCATGCAAAAATATTCAATAATACCAAACACAATATATTATGAGTTATGCACGTCTACCACACATACTACCAATCAATGTAGAGCGTTTGATGCACTTGCGGACAACTTAGACCGAACAACATGTAGGGTGAATGAAAACCCTCAGGGACCAGGAAGAGTTCGAGGAGGTGAATCCAGAGGAGACTTTAGAGGAGGAAGAATCGAGGGAAGAGGACCAAGTAGATGTTATAACTGTTATGATCAAGGTCACTTGTCTAGAGACTATCCTTATCCAAGGTGGCCATGGTGCTCTCACTGCAAAACCAATGGACATGCAACATAAAACTACCCAGAGTTGATAGAAAAGTGGGAAGACAGAGTGTGAAAAAGAGGAACTAACCTTATCATCTTAGAAATCAAGAGGATTTCTAAGGGAAATTGCCCAACCTTAATATCGTTACTCAAGGAGGAGCGAAGATAGGAGCTGATGTTGATACCATACCTTAGGTCTAGAAAGAAGCACTCAAGGGAGACAGGTACGACCCTATAAAATAAAATATGTTCTTTAAAGATTCCATAGAAGTATTGCAGAATATACCTAATCCTGAAATGCGAGAGAACCACCCCCCAGCTGACTATTTACCCTAAGATGGCACAAGTCCCTTCTTCACCCCCTACACCCAGAAACCCTACAGTCATACCAAGACAACTTGAGAAACCTCAAAATGTAGTTGGCCTTTGGTTTCACCTATTCTCTGACATTTTGGGGAATGATAAACTAACAAAAAATTTACGCAATGCTCTATACCTAGTTTTAGGAAACGAAGAACCCCTATAAGAAAGGATAAGGGCCAATATTCATGAGAAAACTGCTCAGAGAGTGCAACGAAGAAAAGTACGAACCGATAAGGAATTCATATTAATATCCTAGTTGGATGAATTTGAAATTAAGGACGTCATGTTGGACCTAGGGTCAGATGTGAAAATTCTACCTAAGAAGACCCGAGAAGCCTTAGGAAATCCAAGGGTAACATACTCCTCAATTCATTTAAGAATGGAAAACCAATATTGTATCTTCCCCATAGGAAGACTAGAGAATGTGGAAATAGATGTAGCAGGAGTAAAAATAGTGGTTGACTTTGAAGTCATTCAGATCATGGGAGATAAGGACCCCTACCCGGTACTACTTGGTATTGATTGGCCCTATGATAATTATGCAATAATCGACTTAAAGAAATACACCATGATCTTATAGGCCAAGGGAATCAAGGTAGTTCAACCTTTGGATCCATATGTAGGACCCATGTATATAGAACCAAAAGACAATAATATGGACAAAGAAGATTTGGACCAGTTGTACATTGTAACAGTTGGGACAAGAAATGATTATATAAACCCCACCATCGATGGGTCAATAAGTTGGAGAAGTATATAGTCAGCAGATGAAGATTCATAATTGGCTTTTGATAGTTGGAAACAAGGGTCGCACGAAATATTCTCAAGAAGATGCGCAACTGTTAGAGTAACTAGATGGGTTGGTACTAAAGTTAGAGAACACCTAGTATACAATGGCACCTCAGATCTCGACAGTTTTTTGCACAATATGGAGGAAGATGTAAGAGAATATCAAATAATCTCAGTACTAGATATAGCCTTTCATAACAACCCTACCAGATGGTGGGATAATCATAAATTCATACTCAGAACTTGGGATAAGGTGAAGCAAGCTATCAAATATAGGTTCCAGAACAAGGAGCAACTGGAATCAAAGATCCAGACAGATCTCCAAGTTGTGCAAATTTTCAATGGAGAATCGGATCCTAGGATACACATTTTTGCAAGGACTTCTCATTCACAAGTAACTACCTTGAGCTTGAATTATCCCTATAGAAGATTAAACAATTCTTTTTGCAGACAATGGTAATAAAAAATCAAACTTAGTGGTATGTGCTAAGCATAGCCAAGGAATTCAAACAAATCTCCACTTGCCCTCAAGCGAGACACCTATAGAATGCTATCAGATTAGAAAATATTTAGAAAGCCTAGAAGACTTAGAATAACTAAGAAACCTAGCCATCAAAGAGACGGAGGGGAGTAGAGAAATCCAAAACACCATACCTAGATAGACCAATAGTTCCTACAATCACCCATTAAATATGCGCAAAATCAACATAGGGACCGCAGAGCAACCCAAGATAGGTATGGTGGGAGATTACTGGGATGAGAAAACTAGTCAGGAAATATAGAGTTTACTGCGGGAATATGATGATTTATTCCCAAAGACTTTTTATGAGTTAAATGGAATCAAAGGATTCATGGGAGAAATGAATATTGAGTTAAAACTAGGATCCAAGCCTATCAGATGTAGACCATACCGTCTTAATCCAAGAATAAAAGAGAAAATTAAGAAGGATATAGATAAGATGTTAGAAGCAAGTCTCATTTTTGCAGTAGAAGAAGCAGAGTGGTTCATCCCGATAGTCATTTAAGTCTCAACTCTGCCTGTGTACATGACCCCTTCCCAAGACACTTTACATACGAGGTGTTAGAACAGGTTGCAGGAAAGGAATGATACTCATTCATAGACAGATTTTCAGGATACTATCAAGTCAGGATCACTGAAGAGGACAAAAGAAAGACCACTTTCATAACAAAATGGGGATATTTTGCATACAACGTGATGCCATTTGGCTTAAAGAACGCCCCTGCAATTTTCTTTAAGATTGTGATAACACCTTTTAGAGAGTTCATTCAAAAATTTATAGAATTCTATATGGATGATTGGACAATATATAGCCTGCTTAAGGAACATGTAGCACTGTTAAGGATAATGTTTGATAGATGCAAAGAGTTGCAGATCTTATTGAATCTTAGAAAGTGTATTTTTTGTGTACCACATGGGAATTTGTTGGGCCATATAGTCTACTGAGGATGTGTATTGGTAGATCCAGCCAAAGTTGTAGCCATTGTGAATATCCCACCACCCAAGAGTGTTAAGCAGTTTCACTCCACATTGGGACACATAGGTTACTATCGTAGGTTCATCTGAAGATATGTCAACATTACTGCACCTATGGAAAACCTACTGAAAAAGGATGAAATGTTCCAATGGACTCCAAAATGTGATAAATCCTTTGAGACACTTAAGGATAAACTCATCACAGCACCATTTATGATATTCCCAAAATGGGAGAATGAATTTCACGTCCATGTGGATGCTTTAGGAATTTCCTTAGGAACCATCTTAACGCAACCTGGAGATGGAGCTATGGATCACCCTATCTATTTTGTGAGTCAAAAGTTGTTGCAAGTAGAATGCAACTACACAACGACAGAAAGGGAGGGTTTGGCCATGATTTATGCTTTGCAAAACTTTAGTCATTATTTGTTAGGGTCTCATTTCAAATTATTCATTAATCATTCTGCATTGAAATATCTAGTTAACAAACCTGTGTTGGAAGGGATAATTTGTAAATGGTTGTTGTTATTTCGGGAATTTTCCTTTGAGGTTATCATCAAGCCGAGAAGATGCAACATAGGACCTGATCACCTGTCCAAGTTAGAGTCAGGGAAAAGTGGCAGAGTGGTAGATGACCAGATCCCAGATGCAGATTTTTTTAGGATTGAGGCTATACCGGAATACCTGGAGGACATAGAAATCTTTCTCAGTACAGGGGTTTGTCCTGAAACCTATTCCGCAACCCAAAAATGCCATATGGTTATTAGAGCAGCAAATTACTAACTGATCGCTAGATAGTTGTATAAACTTGGTGTTGTCCCTTGACCAAGTTTGAGGAATACTTGTTCATATTTGACCATTTTTGGTAATCTGACATCCAATCGGAGAAGGAACGCATGGCAAAGAGGAGATCACGGGATCTCCACCCCTTTTTTGGGGCTTTTTGGGATTTTTGGGAATATTGTAATGGGAAAGGGATATCGGCCCTTATTTAGGCCTTTTGCATGTATAAATAGAAGGGTAGGAGATGCATATGAAAAGGGGTGTCTGTGATGTAAAGTGAATGGCTTAGTGCATAAAGTATATCTATGTGATCAGATGTCTGTGTGACTGTAAGAGCTCTATGCCTACTATAAGTATTGTAAGTGTTGAGAGCATGGGTCAGGGGAGGACTTGGTGCTTGGATCTACCCGAGGAAAGAGGATCTAGCGAGATGCACAAATCTCTTGTCCTAGGCAAGGTAGGATCTTGAAGGATTTGTCTTGTAACTTGGTTTACTGAAGATAATAATAGAAGAAGACTTTGTGGACATAGCCCTAGGGTGGGGGTGAACCATGGTAACTCTGTGTATTGTGCCGATGTGTTTGTATCTCTCTTGATAAGTTCTCTGATATGTTTAGATAGATCTATTGATGCTTTGTGCTTATGATATATGAATTCATGCTAGATATGATACATAATATGCTAAGTTCTTAATATATTAAGTATAACATGTTTATCATTGCTAAGTGCTAGATCTGAGTAATTACTATGGTGATCTGTGCTTTCTGCAAAGTGTATTAATGAATGTATGTTAAAGAATAACTGATGCTAAGTGTGTTGTAAGAAAGATAATCACGGATTTGTGTCCCAACTAAGGTTGCAGACACATGATTCTTACAACCACCCCTGCCTCTACCTCAGGTAAAACTTCATCTTCTTCATAGGTGTTTCTGAAAGGGTCGGTAATTAAGGCTTTGTTGGTGCGCTCTTGAGCATTGAACCCTGGGTCTTCCCTTATGCCAACAAATGGTTTTGTTTCCGGGACCTGGAAGTGTGATTGTTGGGAACTGAAGAAGAAGAATATTTTTGTGAAATAAGCTCTGTGCATAGATATGTTTCCCTAGTGTGCAATATTCTGTTTGACCTGTGAATCTTTGTGCCAAGGAAAGGGGTCAGATATGAAGAAACAAAGGTCAGATATGAAGGAAAGAAGTCAGATATGTGACGAAAGAGGTCATATTAACAAGAAAAAGGTGATATATGTAAGCTCTATGCCTTGATAAAGGTAAGAATAGTTAAAAGTCTTAGATCTAGAAGCTTTGTGTTCTACATAAGTAAGATAAGTGAATTTTTTTTTGTTTCTAAAGCATGGATCTAGGTATGTTTGATAGATTTTGTCCTATAGATAAAAAAATATATGATATGAATAGATCTAATAAATATAGTGATAGATATGTTATACCTATGAATTGAAAGAATGTATGGACTAAAAAGTGGATGCAGGATCCTAGAAAACATTTTTTGCACGCTAGCCACCATGATCCTAGTGCACAATCCAGAAGGAGTTGGGGAACATATAAATGGATGAGAGGATTAACTCTTTGTTATAGTTGTAGATGACCAAGACATCTTGCTAGAGAATTCCCTGGGAGAAGACTTAGTTGCCTCTATTGTAAGGATATGGACCATGAAGTATTGGATTTCCCTAGAATGATTGCTAGGCTTGAGAAGTAGAATATGGAACAAGCCAACCCTGAGGGAGATCAAGAGACCAAGATTATAGCAGAAACCCAAAAAGAATTAGAAACGATATTGCTACAAATGAAAGATACCTTGAATGACCACCGACATGTTAGGCTATCAGAGATATTCAAAGAAAATGAGCAAATCGAAGCAAGAATAGGGGACTTTGGCATTGACTTTACTCTTGATGAAGAAGCACAAGTGAACATTATGACATAAATAACTTGGGAGTCTATAGGAAATCCTATCGTGATTCCTTCCTTAGGAGGAACAAGTTTCTTCAGAGGAAATCTAGTAAGCCTATGTGGAAGGCTCACCTAGATACCTATGACTATCAATGGAACTTCGACAGAGGAAGACTTTGAGATCACTAAATTTTTTTAAGACACCGCCTCGTTTACCATGCTCATAGGAAAACCTTGGATTGATAGAGAACAAGCCAGACGAAAAGAAGAAGAAAAAGATTTGGAACAGAAGAAGCAAGAGTTAAAAGACTTTATGACCAGAAGGATCGTGCACTTGATTGAAGAACAGAAGAGAAGATCACATATATTTAATATTAGTACCTTCGGTTTCGAAGCTAAGAGAACAATTGAGGATCTACAGAAAATCGAGTTACCTATTTTTGATACAGAAAAGGTATTATCAAGGAACCATAAGAAATATTTTCCACAGCGCGAAGTAACTAAGACCACAAAAGATACACATCAGAATGGTAAAAGCATTACTAAGATGAAACTCACTAGGAAGAAGGCTAGGAAGTTAATAAAGAAGAGGGTTAATACTGTAAGGTTACAAGAGGTTCTAGAGGACACTTCACAGCAAGAAGAATTGCAGAATTGGAGCTTCGCCGAGATATCAGAACAATGACATAGAGTACTTTACCATGACAAAGCAATATAGTTGTTGGAACCGATATACCCATTCGACCGCAGCTCCGAACGGATCAAAATGTAGTTATGGGTTACCACTAGACCGTTGGATAGCACCAGAATGGATAGAATGGAGTTAATAGAAGCTTCATATCCATTGCAAGTAGTCCGTTGCAGAGTTACTTACTTATTTCGTCACTCCATGCCTGAAAGACACTTTTTCCAATTGAGAGCTTGAGCTTATAGAATACCCGCGTTATGAAACAATGATTACTCCAGTTTTATTCTTTATCTGATTACGGTACCGACAATCAATTGACAACTCGAGACAATGATCCTAAGCTTATATTTCCAATGATCTTAGTGCAGCAGAAGAATCGGTGAGAGAAGTACTTGCTAGCTTAAGGATAGAAAGAGTCATGTCAAAAAGAGGGATTTCCACTGGAGTCCAAGCCTCGTCGTCGAGAGGTGTGGCAGCCTCCCCATCAACTACTCGAGCTGGAACATCTCGAGCTGGTGTAGAGTTGAGAACTAAACATAGGGACGACGCAACCAATGCGAAGTTAGTGCCAACCATCCTACCAACTTACATTCCCCCTTTAAGTGGTGAGATTAACAGGGAAAGTGTCCCTAGAGATTTTGAATACACCCTAGTCCTTGCATATCTACCGAAAGGAGTTCACACCTACCACGCAGATCAAGACAAGGTTACAATGTTGAATTTTTGTGACTTCAACCTGGGAGACCATAAAGCCTACATAATGCTCGTACCATCTAAGTACTTAATGAGGAATAAGGGATGGAACTCAATGATCTTCCCTCAACAATGGATGATGAACCTTGCACATTCTACTCTACTCAATGTTATGAAAATACCGCACTTCGGCAGACATTAGGAGGTGACTACTTGTGTGAAATTGTTGCTAGCAAGTTACTACGGAGGATACCTATGGTTAAACCATCGCATAAATGTTGATCCAGCGCTGATCAATAGGATTACAGGGCTTATCATACAAGGCCATAATCTCCATGAGTACTACCCTGGGAAGACCACAGACCGTGCTCTTTCACAAATTATTAAAGAGGCTTATGGAAATGTTGAAAAAGTCATGCGAGGATACAAGGTATCCTCTATAGAGAGTGGCGTAGTGTGATTCACATGTCAGATGATAGCATTGAAGTTGGTACATAAGAATAGACCTACACAAGTATCTAGATTTGTAGTTGACCTCGTCGAGAAGTGTGCAGAGGGACTACAAATGAATTGGGAAAAATATTGGGTCAATCAGCTAGAAATTGACTATAGAGAAGCCCAGGAACAGGGACATGAATTTCACTTTAGCAGGTTGCTAATATTGATTGCCTTTGTTGCATGGGAGCTACCAAAAGGTGCAACCTTCCCCGACCTTGACCCATTCGAACCATTAGCTGCGAAGTTCTATATGCTTTGGTACTCCAGCGACATGAGCAAGAAGTGGCAATCAAATGCCATTTTTCACAGATACTATAACCAACTGAAAGCAACCATAAGGGGTGAACCTCGCATAACCCTGAACACTTTACAAAGGTTCTGGACTTTGATAAAGTTTAGCGTGGACCGCCAATTTATATACCTAACTCTACACGTTGATGAACACCAAGAACAAATTCAGTCCTATTATAAGCTGACCAAAGAAGACCTAGAAGAAATCACTAAGGAATGGTCGGAAAACCTCCTTGTTCCAGCAGATCCAGTAGACATTTCAGATATTGACAGCCTAGAAGCTACATAGGACACACTTGGGCTCAGTAAGATGAAGAAGAAAAAAGAAACAAAGAAGCCTGAGAGGTTCAGGATGTAGATAGCTACTCTGTAAAGACAACTTCCATCACACCCGATCAAGAAGGTAACACTGATGACCTAGAGGAAGTCGAACAACAACCAGAAGAATAAGTCAAGGTTCCAAAGAAAAGAAGAGGGTCACCTTCGAAGTCTTCCTCTAAGAAGAAAGAAAAAGCGATCATGACCAAGATGAAGACCACGCTCAACCTCGATGAATTCAGCTTTCTCCTCACAAATTTGAATGAAGCCATTGAAGAAATTACAAAAAATAAGGAGGCCAAGCAACAGATGATGTAAGACAGAATTGAATCCGAGATCCAAGGAGTGCAATGAGCACTTCATTCTAACCGTGTAGTCTCCATTATGCCCATGCTAGAAGAAACAACAGAAGTAGGAGATGAATCAGCTCAACTCTGCAGGATTGCCAACATAGTTGAAGTACACCTTCGGAAAGAGGAAGAAGTAACAGCGTAGGTCACCCAAGCCCTAAAACAAGCACAAGAGGAAATCATAGAGCAGCATCAATATTCACAACAAGAGAAGGAGGCCATCCATGAGAAATTTGGTAGAGACAGAGAAAAAATCCAAAAGGAGAAGGAGCAACTTCTTGCAAAGCAGATTGGAATCGAAGAAGTTGTCAACAGAGCATTTCACTCTATGACTGGCTTAGAAAAAATGGATAAAGAACCCTTAGAATGTCAAGTGATGAAGCTTGTTGAAGTTATTCAGCAACTGCAACAAAGATTCATGGACTTAGAGCTTCAGATCATCCCAAGTACCCCGCATGAAGAGTGTGACCAACGAGAAATAACTGCCTAAGGTACAGTAGAAAGGATTAAATAAATCATTGAAGAATGCAAACAAATAAGTACCAGAAGTGCATAGATACATGAGAACTTGACCGAGTACCCAGAATTACATAAAATGGAGTCACAGCTCCAAGAGGCAAAAAAACATGCAGATAGAATTTAGATGCAGTTGAGAGCATGGGTCAGGGGAGGACTTAGTTCTTGGATCTACCTGGGGAAAGAGTATCTAGCAAGCTACGCAGATATCTTGTCCTAGGAAAGGTAGTATCTTGAAGGCTTTTTTTTGTAACTTGCTTTACCGAAGATAATAATAGAAGAAGACTATGTGGACGTAACCCCAGGGTGGGGGTGACCCATGATAACTTTTTGTATTATGTTGATGTGTTTGTCTCTCTCTTGCTAACTGCTATGATATGTTTAGATAGATCTATTAATGCTTTGTGCTTATGAGATATCAATGCATGCTAGATATGATACATAATATGCTAAGTTCTTAATCTATTAAGTATAACCTGTTAATCATTGCTAAGTTCTAGATTTGAGTAATTACGGCGGTGCTCTGTGCTTTCTGCGAAGTGTATTAATGAATGTATGTTAAGGAATAATTGATGCTAAGTGCGTTGTAAAAAATATAATCATAGATCTGTGTCCCAGATAAGGTTGTAGACACCTAAGTCTTGCAACCACCCCTGCCTCTACCTCGAGTGAGACTTCATCTTCTTTGCAGGTGTTGTCGAAAGGGTTGGTAGTTAGGGATTTTTTGGTGTGCTCTTGAGCGTTGAACCATGGGTCTGCCCCTGTGCCAAAACTTAGACTAGACAACATTCTTAGATGATGTGTCATGGATCATGAAAGGCATGATATACTCTGGGAATTCCATAGTGGAGTTGCAAGAAGCCACATAGGAGGAAAGGCCATGACACAGAAAGTTCTACAGGAAGGACTTTGGTGGGAAACACTCTTCAAGGATGCAAAAGTATATGCTAGGTTATGTGATGTTTTTCAACATGTGGGAAAGTGGTCACATTGAGACGAACTACCTCTACAACCAGTTAGAGCTCTACAAGCATTTGAGAAATGGGAAGTTGACTTCATTGGACCAATCAACCCCACAGCCAAAAATTCAAAGGCTAGGTACATCATTACCGTGACTGATTACCTTACCTGTTGGGAAGAAGCAACAGTTGTAGATGACTATTCGACAAATACTGTTTCCAGGCTCATTTTCGAGAATATTATTACTCGATTCAAATGTCCCAGGAGCCTAACTAGTGATCAGGGAGCTCAATTCATTAGCAGCACTATACCAACACTTACAATAGAATTTTTGATCCAACATCACAAGATCAGTCCATACCACCCATAAGCCAACTAAACAGTTGAAGCCTTCAACAAAATCCTAGAAAGGGGACTAACAAAGGTCTGTTGCATGAAATAGGAGGATTGGGATTACCAAGTTCCAGTTGCACTATGGGCTTACATGAAAACCACAAAGAAACTCCACAAGTACACATTGTTCCAGTTGGTTTATGGGAGAGAGGAAGTGGTGCCTGTAGATTTCATCACTCCAAGTTTGTATATTGCACAAGTCACATGCATGATAGAAGAAGAATCTGTTGTGCAAAGACTTACAGAACTACAAGAACTCGAGGAGACCAAATTTCTAGCAGAATTTCATCATTAAGTTGAAAAAAAAAAGATAAAAAGCTTGGCATGACAAGTACATTAAGACCAAGGTATTCATGCAAGGAGAGAAGGTGCTACTCTATGATAGTCTATACTAGAAGCATCCTGGAAAGATGTGTATGCACTAGTTGGGACCATTCATGATCATGGAGATCTGACCATCAGGAGCAGTCAGACTTGCACAACTGGATGGTCTGCTACGACCAGGATGGGTGAATGGCGCTTGCCTAAAGCCCTACCTGTCTCAAAATTGAGAAAGAGGGACTGTTTCTCTAGTCCAAAAGAGCTTGTACAATAGTTAGATTTGCGTTTTTCTAGAATTTTTGTAAGTTCAGTAATAAATTCAATATGCACAGTGTTGTGCCATAACACAGTTCATTTTTTGATTAAGTGTTGTTTGATACAGAACTAATGACTCAGCAGTGTAGGATCCAAAGCGTAAGAGAATCCGTTAATGAAATACATTAAGATGATAGGGAAAACCTCTGTGGTCGAAGAAAGGATGAATCTGAATATGATCTAAATCCATATGCCACACGAACCTAGTCTAGTCACAACCTTTATTTCCATTGTGGCACCATGTTTGAAGTTCGTTAAGCCATAAAGCTGTGTTATGAAAATATGCCATCGAAGTTCGCACCCAGATACCCAACCATCAAACGAAAAGGTCTTAAATCAGCTAGGTCCCTATTCCACTCATGAAAATAATTAAATGCCAGAATCTCATAATAGCATTACCCTATTAAATTGTCCCATTGGACAACCTAGATCCTGTTGCATCCATACATTCATGATGAACAACAATTAATGCTAAACTTACCCGTCAAGCCAAGTATAAGTCTCTGAGAAATCACTCGAGAATGCATCATTTCCAAAAGAAGCATAGCCATTTTTCAATTCAGTAGAGAAAACCAGCCTATTCTATTGTGAAATATGCAGTCCTTAGCTTGACGCAGAAGCTTGAATGCCGAGAGCCACAGCTAGTCGAAGTGCCATGGAGAAAGAAGTGGTACGAGATGAGCCTTTTGACCCCCAGGTCGAGGTCATGGGCAATCTAAAGGGAAAAGTGGAGAATGTTAAGCTCCTCAACCTTGACCTCATGAATTCAGTCTTGTTCCCACAGATGCACATTGATGTCTTTTGGGAGATGGCCCCGGATGGAATCGAAGGTATGCAATTTGTGCCAAAAAATACTTCATCAACTTATTCAACTCGACCATCATGAACCTGAGAGACCTACCAGTATTTTGTACCATGGATGAGATTGAGCGGTGCATGAAATGTATGATAAGAAAGGTGCATGACAGAAGTATATGGTTACATAAGCAATATCCAATCCTTGCAGAAGACATCCAACAACTTACTAGACTATCCTCCCAAGGAGAGGATGTGTTGAAAGGATTCCAAGGTCCCATTAAACACAGGAAAAAGAAAGGTGAGCTTAGCCTATATGAGAAATTCAACACAAAGTAGGGAGGACACACAACAGTAATTGAACCAATACTACCCGAAACAGTCCGGACTAGTTGTTACATCATATCTAGCAATATTATGAGATCACACTACAAGGGCTAATGCACTCTAGATGCATTATCAGTCACTGAATTTTGTGCCAATGGAGTAGTGTTTAATTGGTGTAGTTACCTGCTGGAGGAACTACTCATAGCTTGCGAGGAAGCACAGGAGAAGAGAGTAACCTTCACTTATGGATACCTTCTTGTGACATTTGTAATGCTCAAATAGAAGCCACCTATGGGTACACAACCAACAATACCAAATAAAGGTCGCATGGCAAAGATGTTTGAGCCATGGTAGTCCAGACCAAACTTGGAGAATACAACCTTCAACAACGCAACATTTTCTAAATGGTATAATGGTTTGATAGATGCAACGCAGAGGTTGCACATACCATAGGAGCTTCTCAACTACAATATGAGAAATATCACCTTCAGTATGAACCGACACCATACATTTGTCTGGACGAGACATGGAACATTTCCACACTAGGATGTTATCATTCTATCTAGACGAGGAGGCCTTTGACAGGGAAATCATGTCATGTCTAGGAGTCAAATGCAATCCGTGTAAGTCAGGGATGAATTACACTTTGCCTGTGAAGCTGCTGAAGAAAAAAGACAAGGAAGTAGGAGAAGGACTGAGCTTAGGCCCAGAGCTGAAGAAGCCAGATGCTTTGGTACACTCAGACTCTAAGGAGGAAGAAGAGATACTACAGTTAGAGCGGAGGAAAAAACTGACCCTCCATCAGCTACCAGTCGATGTCGTGTTGTCAGGTGCAGATGTTAACTAGATATTGGGTGTTGTGATTAGTACCGAACCATCGATGAAGAGGCCTAGAACCAGGGTCTCACCGAACAAACCTATGAACCCCAAAATCCTTGCATCAGCCACACCCCACACCCGTGCAACATTCAAATCCACCACTATCATTGATATTCAGGATGACCTAGAGCCTAAAACACTTGCTTCCACATTCTTCACCAAGCACCCCCCATCACCCCCACCACCCCAATCACCAAACCTCACTACCACTAGTGCATGCCAGAACACAACCCCAGAACCAATGCAGCTCGATCACCCAGAAATAGTGGAATGAGGACTCCCAGGAACAACCCAAGAGTCACCCAAACCAACATCATAATTTTCTGGTCCAGACCCCAAAGCATCAGAGCTGAGCATGCAGTTGAATGATCTAAATATAGACACCCAGGAACAACATCATGAGTCTTTAGCACAAGAAAAATATGCCTAAACTAGAGAGGAGCCAAAAGTCGAAAGAAACCAGCAAATCACCTCAGCCAAGGGTAAGGGTTCCCAAGAAATCAAGGCACATGAAACAAAACCACCAGAAGAGACGAAGATACTAGATGCTCAGAAGGAACCAAAATCAATAATCAGGTAGGATATGACATCCGTGTGAGCACAAATGGAGTGGGTCCTCTAGAACCCTCAACAATGCACCGAATTGATGCAACTCTGCATAGACAGAACAAAGGTTCTAAATATTTTTCCCACAACGCTAAGGTTGAGGATCAAACCAGTGCCACCAATGGAGGAGGAGGTAGAAACCCACTTGGACCATTCAATGGCCAGTGGAATTCCACTGCAGACACGAGCACCCAGCGACGCAGCTCCTTCATCTATCGACCTGGTACAATGGCTAGCGATGCAATTATTTGGACTAATCCGAGCATCAACAAACCAATTATATCAAATTCTCTAGGATACTAAGAGATCCGTCGAGGTTGCAAGTAAGGAATATTTCATCGCGCAAACATGCAAGATCCAGTAAGAGCATGAAAAACTCCAAGTCCAGTGCAAATCAGAAAAAGTACAGGAAATACTTGTTGAAGCTTGGCCGGAGATTCAAAAGGTTATGCCCAACCTACTTGAAGCTAACGAGGTCAGCAAGCCATAGAAACAGATCAAGCTGCTACAAGAAGCATGGACACAACTCGCTATGCACACTGAGAAACTAGAAGCAAAGATACAACAAGTCCAACAGGAAGCAGAGCAGGAGCCTCAACAACTGTAGGAGCAGATGTATAAAATAATGTTGCAAGGAAACAATGTCCAAGCAGCACTGTACAAGCACACAGTGGAATGCACCAATATCTTCAGGGAAGTCAGCGACTGGATGGGCATCATCGCTCGATGAAACCAAGTCTTGGAGGAGGTGCACACAAAGATCCAGGTGTTGAACGAAGAAGTTGCAGCCACAATGGACCCCATATAGAAACAAAAAAAGTTCGACCAAATACAATAGGTAATGAATTGAATTCACTCTTTGAGGCATAGTCTGTAGCCAAGAAACAATTGTGGGACTTTTGACTTGTAATTCAGATAACCTACATGCAAATGCTTAAAGTTGATGAAACAATAGATTATGAGTGTAACTTGTTGGTCAAGGCCAAGCCAAAGGAATATAGAAAATATATGACCCAACAGTTCCTTGCAGAGGCATCACTCCTCGCCCAAAAATGGCAGGACAAAGTTGGAAGCTTTCAAGGAGTGAAACATGGAGCCTTAGATTTAGTATCAGATTTGGACCCTTTGTTTGAAGAGGTAAAATAAGAGAAAGAAAAAATAGAAGAGCCCAAGAAAGAACAAAAGATGGACAAGGGAAAACAATAGATGCTCCTAGAGGATGTGAAAGAACCAAGCACTTGGCTCGAGGGCAAGTCAAGGACTATGGTCAGAGCCTATTGGGCCCTTCATTTTTGGATAAGGAATTGCACTAGTTTTGACTGAGAATGAGTTGTGCAAGCTTCATCATAGGCCTCGAGAAAGAGAAAGAGAAAGCAGTTGTGAAAGTCAGCGCAACACCAACTAAGAAACCAACGGTTGCAACAAAACAAGAAAGTGTGCATGCCGAGAAGGAAGACACAACCCAACTTATATATAGGGATAAACATAATTTTAAAATGGTTGGCTAGGATTATTGTAAGAGGGTTATTCAGGTTGTGGTTGAGTTGATTGATTTAGTCATTCTTGTCGTTGTTAACCAGTCATATTAGTTGTTGATGATCATGGTAAGTCGGGCGAAGTCAATTCTTGAGTCTATAATGAATTGGATCTATCAGTGTGAGAATTAGAGCTCTGCAACTTGAGTCCAGAGCCAAGAGTCTATACAATGCACTACTATGTAATTCTAATTCTGTAATTAGAGAAAGATTCCAAAGATAATATGAAGAAGGACCCAAATTTTCAAATACGATGTGCCTCTGTGTGTTTACTTATTCATTACAATATCTCCTTGTGGCTTATGAGTTCTATTTGAAGGTTCTATGTTTAAATGCTTGCTAGCAACATAAGTAGGTTCAATTCTTACACATGTATGTTTCAGATCTGTTCATGGCTCTTTCACAAGATCATGAATAAGTCTTGAAGGCTCTATGGATCCTCTCAAGTCTTTTCCCTACCCTTCACTATCTATCTTTCTCAGCAATGCTTCGAGTGAGACTTCTTCTATTCGGAGCAGATGAAAATGTCAGTGCTCTAGACTACATGGTACCTTTTGTTGGTAACCTAAGAAGGACCCTGGTCTGGTCAAACTTGTGCCAACACCACTTAGCACTCATTGCATCGGGTGATGCTCACAGGGGTGAAGAAGTGGGATTGAAACCAACAAAATGAATCACATAGAATCAATGATCACTTCTGAGGCTTCCACCTAGTAACTAGGACTTCCCAGGTGGACACCCATCCCAATATGCCTCTGGCTCAAGCGTGCTTAATTGTGGAGTTTTTCCCACAATCAAGCCCATTTAGCTTGCTACCCCATTTGCAAAACCTTATCAAGTATTGTGCCTTGTGAAATATCAAGTTAGATCTCCCTTCACTCTTATATTTAATTATGAGTGAAGACTAATCAAAGATAAAAATAACCAAAGTAAAAAACATTATAGTGAGTGGACATCAAGGTAGATGATGGCCATTTAATTTTCCACTACAATGTTTTCCCAATATAGTGATAGTTTTCTTATTTCAACTTAAAAAGAGAAATGTTCATATTTCACATTATGTTTCATAACACCGAGCTGCAAATATTTCAATAGACATGCCTTCAATCTAATGGCCTAACGTGAATCTATTTTTCTAAAAATACCAAGGAATTGCACCTAGTCTCATTGTCTTGGAAAGCATTCCATGCTCGCAAGGCATAAAAATATCATTAAATACCGAACAAAAGAAATGGAAAGCTTGAGTGAAAAAGTAGTTCTCATAGGTATATCCAAGATGTTTATAATAATAGATATATTTTTGCAAACAATGATATAATTAATCCATATGAAATCTCATTGCAATAGGTTTGACAAGCAAAATACAAGAAGGATAGTCAATATAGAGGCTAAGGTTATATTGTCTTGTGTTTTTTGAATTTGTTTTTAGTTTCAAATCAAGTACTCTGGGACTTGGTAAGACTAAAATCCATTCTAGTGATTAAAATCATAACCCAAGAAATACAAGTATAGTATTTATGGTTCTTGAAAACTATGTATAATCCAATGCAAGGATAAATTGCATGGATTCAACACAAGCATAAACTATATGTATCCTAAAAATTAAATATAATCTAGCCATGCCTGTAAACTTGGTTTTATTTCTCTTGTATTTATAAGCCTTGCATAAGAAGTCATAGTTGCAATTCTTCATGCTTTGATGTATTCACTAAAACATGCTTAATCCGTCAACGAAAGGTCTAGGGAAGCAATGTTGGAAAAGTATCAAAAACACTTTAAACAATGAGAGAAGGAAACTATGTGCATTATTTTATTATAATAGAAGCATTTGTGTAATCATCGTAAATACATGAAATATTTCACTAGAGCATAGTTTCAATAAAATAAACACAATACAATAATAAGTGCTTTCAAGATCTAGAATTAAAAAACTTATATGAAAGTAACAAAAAGATTCAGGTAAGAATGTATCATGAAACAAGCCCAATACAATGGTCCATAACATAACTTGTAATAATAAGAAGAAAATGTGGCAATTGATTTTACAATGAACATATGCATTCCAAAATTTCATATATTGAAAATTAGATAGTTTAATACATTGTTGCAATTCGATCCAAAGGATCTCATGATACATATTAGATGCAAGAAGGGACTGTGGAATTTGGATCCAAATCTAAAATTGTACAAGATTCCAATGTGCCATAGCCTAACAAGAAATAATACATTTTCGAAAATATGTAATGTAATTGTTTTACTTCTAATATGTGTATTTGGAGCAAGAGACAAGAAACAAGAAGAAAATGATAAAAGTATAGTGCTTCTTTGCATTTGTTTGTTAAAAATGTGCAATGTGGAAATGGCAGAAATGTTGGTTGTGGAGCCTGATTATCTTCCTGATTCAGAGGTCCTTGCTTTCAGCCATGTTTATACCCCATGAAGTATTTACACCCAAGAAGTATGTACACTCTTCCACGCGGGGGAGTGCA
>ML864255.1:0-22575 GCA_009831015.1 Picea engelmannii | reverse complement strand
TTTTTATCTTTAACATTGTTTTGAATATTTCATGGTCCCAATTTTATAATAATGTGGGAGGTTGATCATTAAGGTTGATTTTATTTGGGTGGCAATCAATTTTTTTGTTATCGTTAACAATTTTTTAAATATTTGGGGGTTCTAATTATATTATAATGTGGCAGTATGATCATGGAAAATGGTCAGCTGCAGAACATGTAAATGATTATCAATTTCCACTTTCATTTTCGTGAATTTTATTATTTGCTTATATAATTTTACTGAAATAAAATTATTTTTGTTGAAATTATATGTAATCGGCAAGACATGTTGATCATGATTCCTCCATTGAGGATGGGTTGTATTCATCCCTTGATCTGATGGTATTAATAAAAAAAAATATCATTAAAGCGAACAAGGAACTTGCTAGTTTCTTAGATCGTCCAGATCAAACTCACGACGTCCTAGAAAAGATCAATATCCTTATGTCACAACTTAACACATATAAGGTAATAACCATAATTTAAAGTGTTTTTTCCTAATGTACTCATATGTTCAATTATGAAACTTTGTTCTTTAATTTTTACATTATCTCACAAAAAAAAATAAAAATCTTTTTTATAAAGAGATTTTTAGAGCCTGTTCAACTCGGTGTTGGTAGCAGTGGCGCTGCAAAGACGCCATAGAGTCCTGATGTAGGAAATCATATAGATGCTAGAGTACTAATTAATTCTCCATATTCCACACATAATTTAGATATGAGCCATGACACGCATTGCCAGACATACACACATCGGTCAAACTCTAGAGATGGTGACAGAGATGAGGCTAATGATGTGGTTGACATGGTTGCATTTACTGGAGCTAGAGGTGTGACAAGCACGGGGACCCTTCTGTGCACATTTTTGGTCGATGATAATGGACTTCCATTAAAACAAATAAGACTCCCAGGTAGTTTTTCATATTTTAATCGTTTCATGTTGTCCATATCATACACAAATCATCTAGATTATTAATTTTAAATTAATGATCATATCTTTTTGTGTGTAGGAAACAACAATTTTTATAGGCACCTAGAGAGAAAGGCCTTGTTGATTTTTGGGGAAACCTTATGCATGAGGTGGAATTTACAGAATTCCAACCTCAAAAAAGAACTTATGGATTATCTTGAAGGCCTCTTTGGAGTAGACACGTACGTTCAATAAAAAAGTGGTCACCTCTGTAGCAGACGAATATTTAAAATATACACAGGATATTTAGAGACAAATCTTGATAGGAAATCCTAGGTATGAGTGTCCTCCCTCAATTCCAGAGAGGGAGTTGAAGGCGATCATTGATGATGCAAAATAAAATATTTTGAAAAAACCAGGAGAAAAAATAACTGGTACCCCAAGGTAAATTACAATATTTTGATTTCAATACCATCTCTAATTTTCTTTAGATCTAAATAAAAGTGGGGTTATATATAACATACTTGAAAATTTTAATGATAGGTTGCATGAAACTTCGAAGGCAACCAAAGCAAAGATTTCCAAACATGGACAACACAATTTAGGCCAGGGCAGTTACTCGAGGTTATAGTCACGAATTGTAAGTACCCAAACATATTAAGAATATTATTTGTATTGCCTTACAAGTTTCAAGTAATTGCAGCCACAAAAATTAAAAAATCAAACCCTTATGGAATGCAGGGCGACGACTTTGGAACTAAAACCATAGAGGAAGACCTCCAACTTGGTTACAAGTACATTTTTAAAGCCATGGTTTATTGTAGGAAAATCATGGGGCAGACCCCAAGATCCAGTTTATGGGACAAGGTAAATAAAAACCAGTTCACATTAACCTTTCTTTACTTATAAAATAGATAAATGTTTGATATCATCCATAATTTAATGTCTTACTTTGATTTAATTAGGGGAGATACACTATCAATGAAACCATTATTATTGGACAATAGAGCATTGATAGTGAAACACGTCCAGAAGATCATGGTGCTCCCCAACAACCCCATCCCAGTGGGGTGTAGCCCCAAGATGTTTCTGTGACTGAGGCCCATGACGGTAAAATGGATGTATATTAATCATATAGTTAATAATTCCGTACTTATAAATTTTGACGTTTCAATGGTAGAGAATATCATAGTTTTTCCTCCTCAACCTGAAGATCAAGTGAATAGGGTAGCCATTCCAACGGTGTTGACTAGAGGACCGGGTAAATAATTACATTGCAGAGTTTTTTTTTAATATTAATGAAATACATCAATGATATTTAAAAATTGGCCATATAAATTTAATAATTTTTTTTTTGTAGGTGATGGCCCCTCATAGAAACCTCCATGCCATGGGTACAAGACCACATGTGCTCGGCATGAAATGAATGAAACAACATTAGCTGTTGAAGAGAACTCAGTAAACAGAGACATGGAGATGGATGAATTACTTAAGAACTGGAAAACACAAAAGAAGACTAAAAGAAATTGATGACGTGTAATAATTTTATAAGACAGTTAGATGTACATTATATAGCTGAACATATAATGATGCATATAATGCATTGAAATTATGGGTACTTATTCATCTGATAATATACACAAGGCTATTTCTATGGCTTGTATATATCTGTAAATGTAATTTTATTATACACTTAATGATAATTTCAGCTTCTCTTATTATTGGTATATATTGATTTAATACGCCTTGGTTCTATTGGATCTATTGGCCTTGAAATACAGTTTCAGCATCAATTTGTGGCTCCATGGATATCATCCTAGTGATTTGAAGGCATTGGTAAACGTGAAATTTAAGAGATTGAATTTTTCAAGTTTGGATTTAAATTTTACATGCTTGTTTGTTTGTGGGTTTCGAGAGTTCCAAACTTGTATCTCTTTGTCTTTTAAGAATGGTAATCTCTTTGTATTTTAAGAGATAACTTGATAATCCAAGAAAGACCTGGTGCCTTGTGCTTGGGATATGGAGTGTAATATTCAAGATATAAAAATGTATGCATAACATAAATAAATAGCTAGATATGGTAGATGAACAACAATATAATCAAAACAACACCACAATAATACCAAAATGATACCATAAGAACACCAAAAAGAGCACTTTGATTACTGAGAGAAATGTTCACTTGCCTCTTCGAGGGGGAAACCTTTAGCAGAGAAGATCTCTATTACAATAATATCCAAGAAAAAACTTCTCATACCCTCGACTCCTATTTATACTAAATATGTCTATAAAAAGAACAATCTAGAGGAAGATTCTTCTAGAAGTGGAAGCTTCTATTAGGTCTTCTTACATTAGACTTATTCTTCCTTATTGCTAGGCCTTATTAATATTGACCTTTATTACATGGAAATATATTATTCTACCTACGTGAGGAGTTAGGTCCCTAACATGTCCTCCCCCTTAGAAACAACCTTGTCCTCAAGGCTTAGGATGAGGAAATTGCTGCAGAATAGTAGCTAGTTTCCAAGTGTTATATGTAGGAGTTGTATCTTTCCACTGGAATAACACTTCCTTGATGGTCCACTGATGAAAAAGAAGCTCACAATGGTCCAAAATTGCTTGTGGCTGTAGCAAAATGGAGCCTTCTTTGTCCAACTCGGGAAGGTCGGTTTGAGTTTGGAACTTAGTGCCAATCACCTTCTTTAAGCAGGAAACATGAAAAATAGGATGGAGCTTAGATGACTGGGAAACGATAACTGATAGGCCACTTGTCCCACACGCTTGAGAACTGTATAAGGACCATAAAATTTGGGCGCTAGTTTCTAACAATGGTGAGCCTTGAGGGAAGTTTTCTTGTAAGGTTGCAGTCGAAGAAACACTCGATCCCCTTCTGCAAATTGATGTTCAAAGCGACCTTGATCTACTTGTTGCTTCATGCGATTCTGGGCCATGACCAAATTCTCTTTGAGGGTACAGAGAATAGCCTCTCAAACTATAAGCGTTTGGTCATATTCTTGGACCTTCGAGACATATGGAAAATATGAGAGAACTGAAGGTGGATTTTGTCCATATACCTCTTCAAAAGGAGTCATGCGGGTAGCTGTATGGTAAGAAGTGTTGTACCACCATTCAACTAGTGGTAACCATTGATCCCACTGATTTTTCCTTTCTGATGCAAAACACGTCAAATATGTTTCCAAATATTTGTTGACCACTTTAGTTTGACCATCAGTCTAGGGATGATTAGTTGTATTGATATGCAATTGGGTCCCTTGGATCTTGAACAATTCTTGCTAAAAATTGCTGGTGAAATTTGCGTTGCGATCATAAACAATAGAATGTGGCATGCCATGAAGCTTGAAGACCTGATCCATGAAAGGTTGAGCCACATTGGAGGTTGTAAATGGGTGTTGAAGAGAACATAAATGAGCATACTTGGAAAGGCGATCAACTACCACCATGATGACTGATTTATTTCTTGATTTAGGTAAACCTATAATAAAATCCATAGATATATCCCTCCAAATAGCAGGTGGAATCGGAAGTGGTTGTAGTGTGCCAGGAGATTTGACTGTTTTTCCCTTGTTGTGTTGACACACACCACATTCAACCACAAATTTACGAACATCATGTTTCATACCATCCCAGAAAAAAGAATGTTTGACCTAGTCATAGGTTTTGGTAAACCCTAAGTGCGAAACTGTGGGTGTAGCATGAAGCTCATAAAGTACCTTGGATTTATGTTTTGATTGGGTACTTAAATAAAAATGACCTTTGTATCGAAGCTCATCATTGAGCCAAGAGTACCCTGAGGATACTGGAGAATTGAACTGTAATTGTTGTATCAGATGGGAACTTTTGGAATCTTGTAGCCAGTCCTGGTGAACAACTTGGATCCAATCTGGTACAATGAACAAGATAGGAAAAAGGGACCCTTCATCTTCATATTTTTTGGAAATTTCATCAACAACCACATTGTCTTTTCCTTTCTTGTAAATGATCTCATAATCATATCCAAAGAGCTTAGTGACCCATTTTTGTTGCTCGGGGGAGGAAAGGTGTTGTTACAGAAAATAATTGAGACTTTGATGATCTATCTTAATTTGGAAGCATTTCCCCAATAGATAAGGGCACCAAAGATCCATGACATGCAAAATAGCCAATATTTCCTTTTCATAGATTGATTTTCCCAAATTTTGATCGGACAATTGTTTTTTGGTAAAGGATAAGGGCCGACCCTCTTGCATAAGGACAGTGCCAATTCCTTTCTCAGAAGAATCACATTCTAGGACAAAGGTATTTGTGAAATCAGGAAGAGCTAGGACTAGAGTGGTGCACATAGCCATATTCAAGGTTTGAAAAGCTTGAGCAGTTGCTAGAGTCCAAGTGAAAGAGTTATTTTTAAGGAGATCAGTGAGAGGTGCCACACTCTTTCCATAATTCTTATCAAACTTGCGATAATAACCTATTAAACCAAGAAATCCACATAAGATTTTGAGAGTCTTTGGGTGAGGCCAATCTTGCATAGATTTAATCTCTTTAGGATACACCCTGACACTAGCCTTGCCAACAATGTGACCCAAGTACTCGACTTCTGAGGCACCAAAAGAACATTTAGATTGTTTTAGGAAAAGTTGGTGTTGCGAGAGTAGATGGAGAATTTCATCCACATTGGAAAGATGAGATTGCCAAGTTTTACTATAGATAAGAATATCATCAAAGAAAACTAATACAAAATGACGAAAGACATGATTCATGAGGCTTTGGAAGGTGGAGGGGGCATTACACAGGAAAAAGGGAATGACCAAAAACTCATAGTGACCCTCATGAGTTTGAAAGGAAGTCTTGGGTATGTCATCTTCTTGCATACGTATCTGGTGGTATCCAGAACATAGATCAAGTTTAGTGAAGTATTGAGCACCACTCAGCTCATCCAAGAGATCATCAATGAGAGGAATGGGGAACTTGTCCTTGATGGTGATATTATTGAGGGTACAAAATTCAGGACACATGCTCCAAGTACCTTCTTTCTTAAGTACCATGACCACATGGGAAGAATAAGGGCTGGTACTGGGGAGAATAACACCCGCTTGGAGCAATTCCTGCACTATTTTCTCAATTTCATTCTTTTGGGAAAAGGGGTGGTGATAAGGGCAAACATTGGGAGGAATACTTCCAGGAACAAGGGGAATGGACTGATCATGAACAAAACGAGAAGGAGGAAGGCACTTAGGGGTGGAAAAAATAGCTTGATGTTTGGAAAGGATATCTTGGAGGTCAGGATGCACATAGGGTGTCTCAACGGCTTGAATAGAATGGAGTTGAGAAATGATACCAGAGTGGCCTTTCTTGAGGGTATTTTCCATATGATGGGAACTAATGACTCAGGGGAACCAACTGTGAGACCTTATAATTGATACTTTTGTCCTTCATGTTGGAATTGCATGGTTAATTCCTTAAAATCCATAAGAATGGGACCGAGAGTGCGTAATCATTCAACACCTAGAACAATGTCACAACCTCTAATGTCAATGGAAAACATATGATGTTTCATTTGGTAATGTCCAATTTGAAGAAACATATTTTCACACTACCCACCACAATTCATGGACCCACCATTGGCTATCATGATTTGAAAATTATTAACAACACAAATATAACAATTGGTTTCCTGGGCAATGCAATGATGAATAAAATTGTGGGTGCTACCACTGGAAAAAAGGATGATGACCTTCATGTGCTTAATATACCCAATGAGCTTGAGCATTTGGGGGGCTGAGAAGCTAGTGAGGGCATGCAAGAAAATAAGTGGGTCAAATTCAGGTGGGCCAGGATGCTCTTGGGTGGCATCAGGAATGGAGGGTTCTTCAACAAGGGGAACTGTCACATCCTCTTCAGGAACATCTTCTGAGATGGCCATACATAGTTTTTGTTCCTTACACTTGTTCCCTGGAAAATATTTTTCATCACAATTATAACAAAGACCCTTCAGTTGGCGTTTAGCCGTTTCATCCCTAGTTAGTTTCTAGACCTTGAGGGGAGTAACAGGGGGGTTAGGATTAATGGGTCGAGGGTGATGAAAAAAGGGGGGTTTTTTTTTCTAGGAAAAAGAAACTTGTTGGGCCCCTTTATCACATTAAGTAGATTCCAACCAAGTGGGAGGGCGGGCCATGAGAACCTGGGATTGGATTTCATCCTTGATACCACTGATAAAGCATTCACGGAAGAATGCATCTGACATGCCCTATATTCGAAAGGCCAAATTCTCAAAAGAAATGATGAAGTCTTCCACCGTGCTTGACTGTTTCAACTTGGTCAAACAACCTAGATAGTGGGTATCAATATCAAATAGGGTATAGAGCTTAGCGACAAACTGGGTCCAGACAATATATCCCTGACGTGAATTTTTGTGCCATTGCCACCATTGCCAATGTTCATGATCTAGATAGAGGACATCATAGAGAAGTTTGGCCAACTCATCAGTAATACCATGAAGAGAAAAATAATGCTCCATTTGAGTGACCCAACCTGTAGGATCAGAGCCATCAAATTTATTGACCTCTACATGGGGAAGATGGGGTTCACGATGAAAGGAGTTGGAGTGAAAATGTGGAGACTGAGAGGAATCAACAACATCAGGTTGTGCTGATGAAGAAGGACCCGTAGGTTAGTTCAACAATTGATTGACAATAGACTAGAGGGAGGTCAATTGGGTTGTGAGGTTGGCTTCAAAGGTATCAATGTGGGAATTGGTGGAATCTAGTTGAGATGTGAGATGTTTGATGGAGACACAGGCTTTATTGATAGAATTTTGGAGATCTTGGTTACGAGTGGTGGCCATTTGGAGAGGGGAAGTGTGGTTAAGGGAAAGATGGATGGGTGGGACCACAAAAAAATACTTAGAAGTGATAGTTACTGTGACGATTAGTGCTTGCAGGGAAATATAATGGGATAGGCAGAAAATTAGGGAAACTGGGAAGGGGTCATGTCCATTGAAACAAAAAGGATTAAAAATGAAGGGTATGAGTGTGATCAGGGAGAAAAGGGGAATCCAATGGAATAGGTCCCAAATAAGTGTGCCAACGAAACCTGTTGGCACATGGGCAGGCCTAGGGTTCAACACTTCAAAAATGAACCAACAAAACCCTAACTACTGACCCTTTCAGCAACACCTACGAAGCAGGTGAAGTCTCACCCAAGGTAGAACTGGGGGGGGGGTTATAGGATGCTAGTGTCTGTAACAAAGCTGGGACATAGATCTGTGATAATAACACTTCATAGAGTATTCTAGCAACACTTAGAAGGTGATATGCATTAGTTTATTAGCTTTAATAACATCACAAAACATACCCTAATAGAGATCGACGTAGTAACAACAATGATGAAACATTTCAACCATTTAGCACATATCATTAGGTTAGATCCAACATACATTCATCATTAACACAATTAAGCACTAAGCATCAACAGATCTATCTATCATACATAATAAGTAGAGCACTGAGAAAATTTATAACATCAACAACACAACACAAATCAAACCAAAGACACAAGGTATACGTGGTTCACCCCAATGTAGGGCTATGTCCACCAACTACTTCAATCTCTTACATCCAGAGACTCTTGTGCACCAAGACACAGAGTCAAGCTTCGCAAAGGACAAGAGATCTATGCACTGAGAACCAGACCCTCCTTCCAAACCTATTTCAAGGCACAAATCCAACTCCTCTAGCGAGAACATAGTCTTAACACATATAAAGTATGTTTCACAAAGAAACTAAAAAATACTTTCACTTAGCAACCAAGACTTTGCTTCAACAAGCCTCTAAAATTCCCCCCAAAGCCCCTCCTCTATCATACATTCTTACTTATTTATACTTTTACAATCCCTTACCAAAATGCCTAATCATGGGTAAACCCCATGGGCCGACATCACAAAACTCATTAAAAAAACCCTAGGGACCCCTTACTAGGTCCACATAGCTAGCAAAATCGGTGAGATCCGCGATCTCATCTCTTCTTGGGAGCTCCTTTCTCGACCAATTTTTCTAAGTCCAAAAAGTAGTCAAACCTGACAAAGGTTTCCTCAAAACTTGGTCGAGGGCCAACAGGCCCCCAACACTCACCTGTGACTCGTCCTGAGTCACTTAGGTCTAGGAAATGTTGCTTCAAAGGCCTCAAGATTCACTCAAGCTACCTCAACTTGCTGCTTCGCCTGAACCTCCTGCTCAGTGAGCTCCTAGATCATCTGCTTTGTAACAGGCCCTTCCAGGCATTGTTCCACTGCTGCTACCACTTGGTCCAATTGCGAGCCTTGTCCCTCGATTTCTTCGAACACCTTGCAGGATTCATCCTGCATAGGTTGTAGCTTCTACGTGACTTCCATTACTCTTCCCTGGATGGAAGTAATCTGTTTCTACACTACGCGTTGTTCCCAATATCTCTTCATTCTTTCAACTGCGGTGAGTAGCTTCATCTGGGCCTGGACACAGAATTCTTGCTACTGCGCTTCCTGTAATTGGGCTTCCAGTTTCCTAAGCTCTGGATCTTCTGCAAGGTGTTCATAAGTCTGCGCCCTTCTATTGCTTAGCTATTTGTACTTTGAGGTGAGGGCCCTTATCCTTATTACTGCATTCTTAGCGGCTTCCTCCCTCTGATCGCGCACTTCCTGTGGGGTGCTCGATACTGCTTGGAACTCCAACTTTGTTATCCTCGCTTGAAGCTATTGGATGGTATTAATGAGCTTCACTACCTAAGCCTTGACCAACTCCTGTTTCTCCTATGCCAGGCTAGGCACAAAGCGACATGATTTATGTACCACTTGACCACATTCTGTTCTACAAGAAGTTGCTCCTTTTTCTCTCTATAGCTTCATGTTGTCCTCCTGGAGCATCGCCCAAAACTCTTCTCTCTCATTCTCATACACAGTTAGGTTGTACCGCGCTACTCATAATTGCTCCAAGACTTCATCTTTCTCTTGTTTCAAGGCTTCTGTAGCCTTCTTCTTTTCTTCCTGGATTTTCTGAAGTCGAGCCTTTGTCGCATCTGTAAGTCTTCTCAGTTGGGCTGGCTCATCCCCCAATTCTGCAATCTGTGATGAGGAGGGCGTAGTAGGTACTGCGTGGACCAAACAAATGGCTTGCTATATTTCCTTTAGTTCCTTCTTGATATTTCCATAAAAATCCTCATGCTTCACTCAATATCTCTGCAAGATGTCCTTGGAAGCATCCTCCATGGCTCTGTAGACCAAATTGATGTCATCTTTCATGAGAATGTCCTCTAACTGGGGCTTACTGCTGCACGTCTTCTTTCTTGCTGAAGGTTTCTACGAAGAGGCCTTCCTCTTCTGCGGCATTACTATTTCAGTAGTGGGATATTTTGGTGGTGTAGCTTCACCTTCTCCTTGCTCATCCCCTCCTCCTTGTCCATCTACTTCGTTTCCTCCTCCTCCTAGTGAGCCAAATACATTTTCTTCAGAGGCATTGTTCTTCTCATCGGTCTCTATATCCTGGACTTCTTCCTACTTCTTTGTCCCATTGGAATGTCCGACATTCTTGACTCGGGTGACCATGGGGCTTTCTATGGTGTTAGTGTCAAAGAGTTCCGCATCAGTGATAGGTTCAAGGAACTCCTCCGACCATTCCTTGGTGATTTTCTCCATGTCTTCATCTGTTAGTTTGTATTAAGACTATAACTCTTCCTTGTTCTTTTATTTCTGCGCAATGACATAGATAAAATGTGGATCTGTGTGAAAATTTGCTATTTGTCTGTACTAGTGCAGGGTGCACGATGTCATGCGTGGAAATGACTAGATGGAAACCTTTAGTTGCTGATAATAGACATGAAACACAAAGTTTGATTTCCATTTCTTTGTCATGTTGTTGGTGTACCACAAGGTAGAAATCCTAGTGGTCAACGACTCCGATGGTTCAATCTTTGAAAAGGTGGCTCCTTCAGGCATTTTCCAAGAGACAAATGCGATCAACAATATCAACCAACTGGAGTGGAATTCGTATCCTAGATCCTAAGATTCGAATCAGTCTTTCTCCAGGTCGTTGACAATCTAACTCTCCCAATTCATCTGAATTCCCTCCACACATTTTCTTGTGAAGTCCACCACGAACTCGGTGACCAATTTGGGGTGGTTCTTCCTTACGAGCTTTCTAGATATGAGTTGGCAAGCGAGGTGTATTGCACCATACTGTATAAAGGATACCTTGTAGACTCACTTTCCTTTTTCAACTTCGTTGTATTCTTCCTTGATGCACTGTGGTAGGGAGTGGTCTGAGGCCTTCCCTAGATAAACCTGCTGAGGGTCAGGTCCCTACATGCTTAATCTTGTAATTTGGTGGATCATCGCCGGATCCATAGTAATCCGTCGGTCGAGCAATAGGTATCCACCATGATATCACGACAAGAGGAATTTAACGCAAGCGTGAACCTCTTGGTGACGAACAAAATGGGGAATCTTTATCATGTTTAGCATAATGAACTAGGTCAGTCCCTTAATCCATGGCTGAGAGAAAAGGTGAGGCTTCTTCTCAATTGACTTTGTCAAGTATCAGTGGGGTGCTAGCATAACGTAGTTCTTTCTATCACCTATATTGAAGTCGTTGTTCTTTAGCAACGGGATCTATCCTAACTGAATTCCTACTACACATATTCCTTTCGGAATGTACACACTGAACAAAGTGTACTCATAGTATTGTGGAATGATATCGTGGTTAACCATGCCAGCCAAAGGTCGAATGTATTCTGGTTGGATCGATAGGATCTTCTTCGCATTAGCCAGATTGCCGCGATGCTTACTTCACTGCTCAGTCGTTGGGTTGACACGACCATAACATTGTCTTGTCGAATGGGAAGCCTGCAGTCCCCTGGTTGACGATGCCTAGACACCTTCATATAAATGTCTCTCGGCCATTATCTTCTTTAGGACCTCCTCGATAGAATTCTCTAATTTAGTAGGTTCACTCGACATTCTCAATTTTAACAGACATGTTAGGGTAGGCGAATGGATAAGTGGAGTAGACAAATGGACAATGATGCCTAATTTATGATAACATAGCTCAAAACATGATCAATTCTCTGTTAGCTCAGTTAATCATAGGTGGAAAAAAGTGGTCCCGACACGATGATGAACAAGTTAAATAAGTGGGGCCTCATAATAGATTCTTCCAACGGGCAGGAATGATTCCATCAATGTGAATCTATCCATTATGGTGCGGTCTCAATGTCCCAAAAGCAGTCCATCCACCCATAAATGCATTTTCTAGCCATTCTGGAGCATCATTATAATGGTCGGGGTGCCTCTAATGGTCATATATCTTTGCCAGTGTGAAGTCCCATTCTGCATGGTCCTGCTATTTTGGCGAGGTTCAAATCCTGTGAGCTTGCCTCCTACGAGGTTCCAGTCTATGAATTCTTCCACTCGGTCTCTATAGCTTCCTTTACCTTTTCCATCTTAGATTTCATTTTACTGAGCTTCCTTTCCTTCTTTCATGTGATCTAAGTCTCTCTAACTATTTATGGAATCCTCTTTCCATTCTTATTCTTATCTTCTCCTAGTGTTGTGACTTCACTGCTGATGTTCTCTCAAAGGGTTCGAAGTTAATATCCCTTATCCTATTAATTCCTAGGTGGGTATACTTCTTTCTTGCATAGATAGGTCCTTCAAATATTCTTGCATTCTTTCAACCTTGAAAACTAATTCTCTTGCCTTCTGTTGCTTCAACTTATCTTCTCATTCTTCTATTAGTCGATCTATTTTTCTAGCTATGAAATCCCTTAGTTCTTGCTTTTTATTTTCTGTAGCTTCTTCCTCTGCTTTTCTTCTGACTTGATCTCCCTCAATCCAAGTCTTACCTAGTAAAAGTGGGAAAGGGGTGTTGTCTCCAATAAACTTAATGACTTCAAATTATTCTTCGGTCGATGTTCCATGAACAATAATAGGTACATTAGTAACATTTCCACATAAGGTTATCATCTTACCCTTAAACAAGCCTATCCTTCCCAATGAAGATATCACATTAATCTTTCCCAAAATTTCCCAAGTGTCTTCTGTCATAATATTCACTTGTGTTTCTTCATCTAATACACAGTATATGTCGAAGTCTTCTATTCTTTCACTTATGCGTTGTTTTACTTTCATGATCTCTGGTAAATTGACATCTTTTTTCTCATTCATTGTTTCTTTCAATTGTAATAATATATCTTGAGATTTCTTTGATTCTTTCTCTTTATGATTCTCTAACATGCTCTTAGTCTCTTGATTTCCTTCATAGTTTTCTTGTCTCATGTTCATTCTTTCAACTTTAGCAATCATCCTTGAACAATCCTCAACCTCATGACATAAAATTTTATAGCAAAGACAAATAGGACCTATACCATGTCATTCCTTAGAAAGATGTCTCGGCCTTCTACAGTTATAACATAATGTCAATCCTCTTTTCCTCTTGTACGTTCCCCTACTTCTTCTATACTGCGCACTAGGATCACAGTGTTGGAACTGCAATCTGAAAAAATTCTTTCTAGGTTCCTACATCCACTTATTAGTCCAAAGGCTCTTTCTATGCATAGGAATAGCATATCTTTCTTTATTTCTATTAGCTTTACTTAGATCAACTCTTTCTTCCAACTATGCCCTATATTTCAGACTAGGACAAGATCTATTAAACATAGTTAAATTTATGCTTTCGATTTTTTTTTTTCACTTGTCTTACTCTTATCAAAGAACAAAGCTTTACCTCTTTTCAGATCTTACCTCTTTTCTTCAAATCAAATTTATTCTTTAGCACAGAGCTTTGCAAGTCAAGTAGAGTACTGCAAACTTTAGCAATAGATCTATGTAGAGAGATTCTCTTTTCTTTACTTTAGTTCCCAACAATCATAGTTTTAGTTCCCAACAACTGAACCATTTGTTGGCACAGGGGTAGACCCAAGGTTCAATGCTTCAATANTAGAGTACTGCAAACTTTAGCAATAGATCTATGTAGAGAGATTCTCTTTTCTTTACTTTAGTTCCCAACAATCATAGTTTTAGTTCCCAACAACTGAACCATTTGTTGGCACAGGGGTAGACCCAAGGTTCAATGCTTCAATAGCGCACCAACAAAACCATAAATACCGACCCTTTCTACAAAACCTGTGAAGCAGGTGAAGTCTCACACGAGATAGAATTAGGGGGGGTTACAGGACACATGTGTCTGTAACCAAGCTAGGACACAGATCTATGATAATAACACTTCATAGAGTATTCTAGCAACACTTAGAAGGTGATATGCATTAGTTTATTTACTTTAATAACATCACAGAACATACCCTAATAGAGATCGACGGAGTAACAACAATGATCAAGAATTTCAACCATTTAACACATATCATTAGGTTATATCCAACATACATTCATCATTAACACAAGTAAGCACCAAAAATCAACATATCTATCTATCATACATAATAAGCAGAGCACTGAGTAGATTCATAACATCAACAACACAACACAAATCAAACCAAAGACACAAGATATATGTGGTTCACCTCAGTGTGGGGCTAAATCCACCAAATGATTCGTCTTCTTTATTATTCTTCAATGTCTTACATCCAGAGACTCTTGTGCACCGAGCCATAGCGTCCATCTTTGTAAAGGACAAGAGATCTGCGCATTGAGAACTAGATCCTTCTTCCAAACCTAGTTCAAGGCATAGAGACAACTCCTCTAGCGAGCACAGAGACTTAACACATATACAGTCTATTGAAAAAAGCAACTCAAAATTGCTTTCACTTAGCTACCAAGACTTCACTTCAACAAGCCTCTAAAAGTCCCCCAAAATCCCCTCCTCTATCATACATTCTTACTTATTTATACTTTTACAATACCTTAAAAAAGGCCTAATCATGGGTAAACCCCATGGGCCGACATCCCAAAACCCATTACAAAATCCCTAGGGACCCCTTATTAAGTCCACATAGCCTACAAAATTAGTGAGATCCATGATTTTAGCTCCACCTGGGTGCTCCTTTCTTGACCAATGTGTCGTAGTCCAAAAAATGATCAAAAATGACCAAGGTTTCCTCAAAACTTGGTTGAGGGCCAACAAGACCACTATACTCTTTTTTTTTTTTCTTACTCCTGCGGAGTTATACACTGATCTGAAGAATAATGCAGTGATGAAATTCCCAAATGGTTAACAGGAAGAAATGTGTAGAAATTTTGCAACTCGAATGCAGGAGACACAGTTGTGCCACAATAGATCTTGTCTGTTATGTTTTTGTTTCCATCCCAAGGGTTATGTATTCAAGGGTTCTATAGACAAGGGTTTTCTCTGTGCTATATCTCTCTGATATATGTGCAGGTTCCAATAGTAGTACTCGGACCAATATCTCAGGGCACCAACTAAGGAGGCTAGACCATGCCCTTAGTCGTACTACCCGACTACCCAGGTACAAGAGAGTATCTTCCTGAGTTTTGTTTCTTGGTGACACTATAGCAATCAGGTGGATGATCGATTTTTCTATGGAGGGATTCAAGAGATCTAGGCCAATCCGTATATAAGTGTTGTCTGATGCACTACCACTCGAAGGGGTACCAACATGGGTTACAAGGGTGGCCAACTGATGTGCGCTTAAGTACCACTTGTATTTCATGCATGTATGAATCCCTGACCATGAGTTTATGCACATAATGACATACCTTTGTAGCTTATAAAAGACGTCAGAATATGACTCTACCTTGAAAAAAATTAACCCAGAATTTTCTGCCGAGGAAGGTGCTCTCATACCACTTGTAATATTCCATATATAAAAAAATATGCAGAACAAAAATAAATAGCTAGAAATGGCAGATGAACAACAATATAATCAGAATAACACCATAATAATACCAAAATGATACCCGAAGAATACCATAAAGAGCACTTCAATTACTGAGAGAAATATTCACTTGCCTCTTCGAGGGGGAAACCTACAGTAGAGCAGATCTCTATTACAATAATATCCAAGACAAAGATTCACATACCCTCGAATCCTATTTATACTAAATATGTCTATCAAAAGAACAATCTAGAGGAAGATCCTTCTAGAAGCAGAAGCTTCTATTAGGTCTTCTTACATTGGACTTATTCTTCCTTATTGCTAGACATTATTAATATTGACCTTTATTACATAGAAATATATTATTCTACCTACATGAGGGGTTAGGTCCCTAACATGGAGTCTAGGAAACAAATAAAACTTGAAAATTGATAAAGAAGATGTGACAAAACCACCAAACAATAAGTGTTATCAGTCAAGGACAAATCTAATATATATGTAATAACCATATGAAATTCTCAACAAAGACACAACAACACATCCATAAAATTCTTGCACCCACATAAGACATCAAAGATGATATTAGAGTAAGGGAGATAACCTTCTATTGAATGATCAATGATCCGGATTTATGTAGGAACACAATGAAATACAGAAATACACATAAACATAGAGATGCAGCGGAAATAAGACTTCATTTCATTAATAACAAATGACTGAAATATGCTTACAAACAGAATGGAAATAAACTAGCTAGGGCGCTGGTAGCTTATCTATGAGAAGAGGTGTGGTGGCTACTCGCCTCTGAACTATGTTACAATGAGGCTTGAAGGCCTATTATTATTGAGAAACAATGGAAAACCCTAAACATCCAAATACCTAAACCTAGGAGATGAAACGCTAAGACTATGGGACCCGTTTGGGTAAGTTGGTACATCAACTTCCCGGGGACGTAACTTTGGCATACGATCTCCATTTGATGCATTCCATACCTTGTTAGAAAGATATATCCAAGGAATACAACTTTCGGGTGAGCAACATTGATCTACAGTCCATGTTGCTCCCCGTTTTCCCCAAAAAAACATCGTTTAAGGCCTCAAAACGACTCCAGAAGTTCAGGACTCGAAAAACTGCTAAAAATAGTAAACTGTGCGGAAACTGAAAAACTGAAAGAAGCAATGGTGAGGGTCCAAGTGGAATAGGTGGGTGGCCACCAATATCCACCTGGATCATTCCTCCCCCCTTAGGAAGAAATGGTACCCATTACGTTGAGTTCCTCCATGAGATGAAGAAACTTCTACTGAACTTGGTCCTTGGTGAGCCACTTGCCTTGGTGAAGGAGTTGGCCTGCTTTGACAACTTGATATAGTGGTATCCTTTGTTTTTGAGTGTGCTTGATCTGTGTATCCATGATCGGATCAGTTCTAGCTTGTTCCATGCAGTCTGGATTTAACTCTGTTGATGTGAGTTGTTCTGCCATGTTAGATGTGTCTAATAAAGGTGGAAAGTAGGGTCGAAGGCGGTCCACATTGAACACTGGGTGAAAACCAAGGAATGGTGGAATGCTGAGCTCAAAGGAATTTTCCCCTATAGCCTTGGTGAGGGTGTATGGCCCATATCGGAGTGGATGAAGCTTGCGGTGGGGTCCAGCGAGGTGCTCATTTTGCAAATGCATCCACACTTTGTTGCCCACCTGAAATTTGTGTGGCACCCGATGTTGATCATGTCGCTGCTTGTACTTAGCATTGGCTCTGTCCAAGATGTCATGACCCTATTGGTGGATGTGTTGAATGTGCTCAATAAAGCTATTTTCCTTGTCAGCCTTAGACTGGACATGAGTTGAATCTTCCTGCCTAGCCACAAATGGCATGGCTATGTCAATGGGACATAGTGGTTGGAATCCCAAGCCCAATTGAAAGGGGCTGTGGCTGGTTGAGCTATGGAGAGCCCAGTTGTAGTTGTTTTGTACATAGGGGAGGCTCTCATCCCATGTGTGTGGATGCTTTGAATTGTATATGCGCAGAATGTGTACGATCATTCGATTGACGACCTCTATTTGGTCATCAGTTTGCAGATGGAAAGCTGTGGACTTGGTGAGCTTGGTGTCCAGCATCAACTAGAGGCTGGACCAAAATGTACTGAGGAACCTGTTGTCCTAATCTGAGATGATAGACTATGGGATCCCAAAGTGTACCCACACTCATTCAAAGAATAGTTTAGCAGTGGCTTCTGCTATGATATTCTTCTTGCAAGCCATCTTCAAGAATCGGTCGACGACCAAAAAAACACAGTCATTGTCATGCTTAGTAGAAGGAAGGCCCGACATGTAATCCATAGAGATGGATTCACAAGGTTGACTGGGGGTAGGAAGCGGAGTATAAAGGCCTTGCTTCTTGATGGTCGGTTTGGTAATGGTGCAAGAAGTGAAGGACTTGATGTACTTCTCGACATCTTGTCTAAGGTTTGGCCAATAGAAATACTTTTGCAGTACTGGCATGATTTTCTCAACCCCAAAATGCCCAGCGACCCAACTATAGTGCGCCTCCTAAATCATCTTGTCACGCTCGCTTGTAGGAACAAAAAGGTGTCCCAGGTGACAAAGCAGGGCATCCTAGAGGTGAACATTGGGAACTTGCTTACCCTCCAAGAGTGTATTGTATGTGTGGATGAATCCTGGATCACTTATGTAGAGAAGCGGCCAATCAGAAGTCTCGTGCCCACAAGAGTTGAGCATAGTGGTTAGCGCCATGATGGGTGGTTGACTGAGGCATTCTGCAACATTATTGGTGTTTCATTTTTTGTACTTAATGTTCAAATGAAACTATTGTAGGTATGTGGACCACTTTTGATGGCGATCGTTCTACAACTTCCCTTGTGTCTATATGAACTGCAGGGGTCGGTGGTCTATGTGGATGACCGTTTCCTTTCCCAAAATGTAATTCTTCCACTGCCGACAAGCCTGCATAATGGAATACATTTATTTGTCATAAGTGGGATACTTCCAGACTGTGTCAGAAAGTGTCTCATTGTGATATGCCACTGGATGCCCATGTTGAGTAAGGACTACCCCAATAGCATAGTCAGAGGCATCTGTCTCGATCTCAAATGGTTGTTGCAAGTATGGTAATGTGAGAACTGGTGCAGAGAAAAGGCGATGCTTCAACTCCCCGAACACCTTCTGTTGAGATTCAGACCAAAATAATTTTTCTTTAGATCCTCCCTTGGTGACTTGACTCAAGGGCCAAGTGATATGAGAGAATCCCAACACAAAGCTGTTGTAGAAATTGGCAAGACATAAAAATATGCGGAGCTCTGTTAGTGTGGTTGGGGCTGGCCAATCCTAAATGACTTGGATCTTTGTTGGATCCACATGCACCCCCCGCTCATCAATAATGTATCCCAGATATTGAACCTGGGTCATGACAAAAGTGCATTTCTCCAAATTGGCACACAACTTGTGTTGTTGCAGTGTTTAGAGGACCTGTCAGATGTGGTGGAGGTGTTCTTCCCAAGTCTAGATGAAGATCAGGATGTCATCCAAGTACACCACTACAAATGAGTTAGCGAATGGACGCATGATGTCATCCATTAGCCTCATGAAGGTTGCAAGGGCATTCGTCAACCCGAAAGGCATGACCAACCATTCGAAAAGGCCCTCCTTGGATTTGAATGTAGTCTTCCACACATTAGAGGGTTCGATTCATACCTGGTGATACCCAGACTTCAAGTCGATCTTGCTGAAATATTGTGCCCCCTTGAGTTGGTCTAGAAGGTCATCAATCTGTGGGATCGGGTACCTATTCCGGACAGTGATCTTTTTCAGTGCTCGATAGTCAATGCAGAGTCTCCAAGTCCCATCCTTCTTCTGCACCAACAAGATTGGGCTCCCACAGGGAAATGAACTCAGCTGGATGAGACCTTTCTACAACAACTCCTAAATATACCTCTTGATTTCGTCATTCTCCAAAACAAAGCGTCAATAAATGGGTCCATTGGGTAGGGACGCACCTGGGGTCAGATCGATGGGGTGCTTGACCTGACAGTGTAGAGGCACCCCTGCGGGGGAGGTGAAGATGTCATCGTACTCCTCCATGACCTTATCCATATGTTGTTTTCATGCAGCGAGGCTCTGTCTAGAGGTCATGGCCACAATCTTCCTCTTTCCCTGAGGGTAGATCACCAGGAAAACAAATTTCCTGGTTTTGGAAATGAGCTTACTACATTGTTTTGCAGTAACCAAAGAGATGGTGGTAGGTGGTGCTATCTCTGATATCCTATACATCTTAATGCCCAAAGTGATAATAACAACACGAGGCCTGGACTCATACACAACATGTCGCTTCCACAAGTACGGTTGGCCTAATAATACATCAAAAACATCAAAAGGATCAATGTCACATAATACCTCATCAGTGAAGGGCTTGATGATGTAGGGGAGGCGACATTATTGACTGACATGGAGGTCCCGTCCTTGGTGCAACCACCTGATGGTGTATGGTTGTGGGTGTGTTGTGGTTGGCAGGCCCAACTGCTTCACAACCTCCATCGATATGAGGTTCTTCTAGCTCCCACTGTTGACAATGAACTGCAATAGGGAACCCTTTACCCACATCTTGGAATGGAAGAGATGCTCTGCCTCCTCTGGATCTTCTGGTTCCTCCTTCTGAATCTTTGTGGTGGAAAAAGTGGCATTGGGTTCTGCATTGATAATCTGATTCCCCCTGTCATTCCCCTTGTCAGGTTCTGATTCAGAGTCGAAGCATGCATCCAATTCAAAATCCTTCAACTCAGCTACCAGTGACTACTTGGCCCGACACTCACTTGTGTTGTGAGTGGAGCTCTTATGGAACTCACACCACTTCCCTGTGTCCTTTTTTGGCTTCATGGTGTTGTTATTTGCTTGTGGCTTTGGCAGGTTGTCCTGGGCTTCCTCGCCTTGGCTTGGCCCTTTTTTTTACGGTTTGAGGGTACCTTTCCCTTGCTTCTAATTTGTAGACCCAAAGTCTCACTTCTTCTATTTGAACTTCTGCTCAATCTTGGCAGCACATCGGTATGCCACACCAAGCGAGGAGATGTCAAGGAGATCCATTTCCTCCTGAATGTATCTATGCAGACAACTGTAGTACTTTAACACCAAATGTTTCTTTGAATCTTTGATACCCAACTTTGTGCGTAGGGTATGAAACGGATTCATCATCTCATGCACATATTGGTCCCTTTGTTGCTGCAGTGTAGTCCATTGTATGTATTTGTCCTCATAGCTCCCCACGGGATAATATTGTTCCTTGATGGCATCTCGAAAAGAATCCCAAGTGGGTGCAACCGAGAACAGAGAGGGTTCTCCCTCACCCTGTTGCTCCGAGTAGGTTTCCGACCAGTCCTTGACATGGGGGTGGCTTTGAGGAGTGTGAAAATAATCTTTCTCGGTCGGAAAAGTCATGAACCGAGAAATATCCTTCTAACAGATTCAACCATCTATCTACAACATCTGCATCTATTTGGCCCTCAGCTATGGGAATGTCAAAGTTTACTTGTACCTTAAAAGGAGTGGTGCCTCCAGAGTGGTTGTTGGATGTCGATGCACCGCTAGTGGGAATCCATTGAAGAATCTACGCAAAGTTGTCCATCATCGCATTCCTTTGTTTCTCAAGGGCCTCCTTGAGAAACATTTTTATAGGATCTCTTGCTCCCTCATATTTATTTTCTTCCCCCATGGGTGGTCGTCGGGGTTTGTGAGGCTAATCTTGCAAAGGTTCAACCAGATTGAGCCCCAACTCCTTATACCCCAACCTCGTTGGGGACATGCAAAGAAGGATCGAGAATGAGCAGATCGCTCTGATACCACTGATCCAGATTTATGTAGGAACATAATTAAATACAAAAATACACATAAACACAGAGATGTAGTGAAAATAAGTCTTCATTTTATTAATAACAAATGACTGAAATATGCTTACAGACAGAATGGAAATAAACTAGCTAGGGTGTTGGTAGCTTATCTCTGAGAAGAGATGTGGCGGCTACTAGCCTCTGAACTGTGTTACAATGAGGCTCGAAGGCCTATTATTATTGAGAAACAATGGAAAACCCTAAACATCCAAAGACCTAACCCTAGGAGATGAAATGCCAAGACTATGGGCCCTGTTTGGGTAAGTTGGTACATCAACTTCCCGAGGACGTAACTTTGGCATACAATCTCCGTTTGACGCGTTCCATACATTGTTAGAAATATCTATCCGAGGAATGCAACTTTTGGGTGAGCAACATTGATCTATGATGCATGTTGCTCCCTGTTTTCCCCAAAATAACATTGTTTAAGGCCTCAAAACGGCTCCGGAAGTTCAGGACCCGAAAAACTGCTAAAAATAGTAAACTGTGCGGAAACTGAAAAACTGAAAGAAGAAATGGTCGGGGTCCAAGTGGAATAGGTGGGTGGCCACCAATATCCACCTAGATAAATCAACCCTTAAGCTATCTCCTTTATAAGGGGCACAAACTATCTCAATTATTATTAATTTTTAAATAAATATATGTTTGTTGGATCATATCAGAAGTACAAATTCTCTTTGATATCTCATCAAAAGTTGAAATTATTACAATAAATTCCTTGCATTATGAAGAGATTGAATAATAATTTTGTTAAGTGACAAAGTACAAAGAACATTCATGCTTAACCACCTTATCAATAACCATATTGGCCTCCTCAATGTTTATTAATTCTTGCAAAGACCATCCATTAATGTAGTAAATGTTACAACATTAGGATTGTAGCCCTTGGACACCATCTTTTCCAAAACATTGTAAGCTTCCTCCCACCTACCTTCTTCACTACTTC
>ML864254.1:9787-22575 GCA_009831015.1 Picea engelmannii | reverse complement strand
ATTATTATTATTTTAATTTTCAAATGTTTTTAAAATAATGTGATGATTATTATTATTTTTCCCAAAGGAAAAAAATCTTGATTTTATTTATAGTAAATAAAATTATATAGCCATAAGCTAGCATTCAAAAAGGTTATCTTACCTTTCTTTTACTATAAACAAAAGTTGCTTCTTGTCCCTAAAAATTGCATTAACAATTACATATATCAACATTTCATTTATTTTCTCAAAATGTTATAAAAATAACCAAATCATTAAAAAGTAAAGCTGTATTCAATCCTCACTCATGATAATTAACAACATTTCTTTACATCCAAGGTGCATTTGTAAAATCTCTAGAGTGTCTATCTTGTAGGATGGAAGTGATCGAGGGTCCATGATCCAAGTCCAATGTAGCTTTGGAAAGGTTGTCCTCTATGCTATTCTTTTCCTTGTAGATGTGAGACAAAGAGAAATGTGAGAAAGTTGTTGATTGCATCTGTATATCATCATAAAGGGGCTATAAGGCAACCTTTTTAATTTGAGCTTCATTTCTAATCCATTTGATGACCAAGAGAGCGTAACCAATTTTTTTTATTTGTTGGACCCCATGCTCTTGGACCAGCTGAAGAAGTAATTTAACTCCATAGGTTCACAAAAAATGTTGGATTCCTGCCCAATACCTACTTTGAAGGATATACAATATGTGGAGGAGAGATATAAGATTCCTCCTTCACCTCCTTTGGAAGGAATTCCTTGTGATGCTCCATCAAAGTATGTCCAGGGATATTCTTATTTATTACCTCTTCTACGAGTTCATGTCTAGAATGTTTTTCCTCCACTTGTGGGTAAGCATCTAAGATGTTGAGAGGAAGGGTCTCTTTTTCTTCGAATAATATTTAATTCCTAGCAAGCCAAACTCCCCAAACTATGTTGAGGGGAAGTGCTTTGAAAAATGATGTGATGATTTTTTGTTTATAAGCTATCTAGTCTATATATTAAGAAGTATTGGAAAAAATTATAGAGGTTTTGTTGTTGTCCTGCCACCCGAGAAAATAAACCAACAACAAAACAATGTCTTCCTTAAGATTGAAGCCCACAATTGTTCAAAAACTATTCTTCCTATCTTAATTATAACCCCTCTAATGTCTAATATAGACTCAATAGGCTGTATGTAGTTGATGTCAGACCAAAAAACATCTAAAATACAATACGTAGGAGAATTAATCAAGAGAAGGAGGTAAATTGACCCCAGACACCTTTGTATTTTCATCACTGGGCTCCCTGAAGTTGACACCTACAGTCCCTTTGGACAAAATGTTGATTTTCCTATCCAACGCCTTGAGTTGAAGCTGAATATACTCTAGATGCAGTGAGAAGGCATTGAAAATATCCCACTTTTCAGTCATAGATATTCCCAAGACCATCTCCGTGTGCCAATATAAGTCAATTATATAGTAATGTTTGGTTTCTCTCGCCCTAGAGGATCCAACATATGGAATCCATGCCAACATTTCAACATCCAATTCACTATCCTGAACCCTTATCCTTGCATGGAAGACTTCTTCTTCCTAAGCATCTAGGGCTTCCCTCATTTTCGAAGGAGTCTAGGCCATATAGTTCTCAACCACTGAGATGGCATATTGCTGGGTGCGAGGGAAAGGAAGATTCATACACTCCTATATTCCTCTATTTGTTAATATCCCTCGAACCATTATTATTATCAAGCCACTTGTGATTTTTCACAAACCGGAGATGAAGTTTCCCCATCTTTCCACCCGCCACCCTTTGCTCTGATTGCGATCATAACCTGTTGGCCTGTTTGTGATTTGAATATCATCTTTGCATTGAGATCCAACCTTGTCTTCCATCTTTGCGTTGAGAGCCAACCTTGTCTTCCTTGACAAGAAGATCCCCAAAGATTTCAAAATTCTTCATTAGTTTCACTATTATAGGGTCATGACCTTCTCTAACTTTCATAATGGTGTGCATACTATGGGGGTTATGTTGAATTGAATGCCTAAGAATATAGCCCTGCTTTTCCTTTACCACTTGCTGTTGTGAAGTGCAATGGAGTGCCACCATATCTAATTGCGCTTAGGTATGATCCAAGCTCCCGTTATAATGATCAAACCTCTTGTTTGTGCCCAGATCATTGTGGTTCCTCTCCCATAGTTTTCTCTCCCTATCCATCTCTATCATGATTAATTCCTAATCAATTGAAGTAATGACCCCCTTTTGCAGTTTAATGCTTTGCATGAGGTGACATTTAGGTGTGGTCAAGTGTTTCCTGGAGACACATTCCCACCCACATGGTTATTGACTGCCTTGAGTTTAACACAGAGCTAGCGATGGGCACCCAAATCAGGGAATGCGATTGTAACATCCTCGCTATAATCCCCAGTTTAATTAATGCATACGGTAGATATGAAATGTGGCCACGACATAATTCAAATATGAATTCGATTTTGAACTTGGTAACTGATGCAGGAGCATCGTACCCCCAAATCATTATCAAAATTTTGACCTTCGAGAAATCAAGGATGTGGATGGATGTGGCCAAGAGAATGAGATTTCCTTGTAAACAATAGGGTTTGTTAATTATTGGTATGTATTTGTTGTTTTTGACGATTTGTTGATAACATATTGGATCTGAGGAATGATCTGATCCTCTTATTATAATGTTTAAATGTAGCCGGTGGGCATAGTGAGTGAGGCCTGGTACATTGTAAACTCAGCCGAGAGGGTATCCGGGGAAAAAAATCTCGTAAAACGATGTAACCAGGACGAAAGGGTGAGCTCGATTCAATGAAGTTAGCATTTTATTGTATTTCTGTTTTGTCTTCCCTGTATATTGACCCACATTTCCAAATCTATGTGGATTACCTACTATATATATATATATATATATATATATATATATATATATATATATGAGCGATGGAGGGGAGTTGTGTCTAATTGTAATTCACCCAACATATATAAGCAAAAAGGAAGGGTGAAAATCATAGTAAAGGAACGATCTCCATCAATTGTTATTTTAGATATTCATATGGTGAAGTCTTGTTGTTCTAGCACCCAACCTCTAGCATTGATAATAATGCCCAACCTTGATCATTGGCAATGTATTAGTAAATTTCTTATTGGAAGGAATGTGTTATACATTAATTGAGTTCTTAAGTGATTAGATTCTGAACCAAGAATCAAATATTGCGTGAGGGGAGAGTTAAAGAAAATAAGAGTACTCTGGTTAGCCTTGGTTCCTATCCAACGGTCCTGAAACGAGATTGAAGATAAGCGCCTTGTTGGTCACACCAACCACACTAAGAGGGGGGGGGGGTGAATTAGTGTGTGGAATTTTACAAATTTACTTATTTAAAGTTAGCAATTATTTCAAAACATAATTTTACACACCATCGTTGTAAGATTGTATGTAGTCATTCACCAATGAAATCTATGAATAATTAATAGCAATCAATTCATGAGCACAATGAACACAAAAGATACCATATGTCTGTATAAGATTTTATATATGTGACTACAATAACGAGGGTTTTCCCAACACCAACTATTTATCAGCACCAACTGAAGTAAGGAGCACCAACTCCAAGGAGAGCACCAACTCTCAAGCAAGACTCAACTTGCCACAAGACTCAGCTTGTCGATATAATGCAATCTATCCAACTAGAATTGATCTAGTAGTACAACCAACCTAAATACTAGTCATCCATTTATTGAATCTACTCCATCTCATGATCATAGGTCTACAACAAATTCTCATCACCAGACTTCATCTTCTTTTTTGAAATTCACACCTTCTTCACTTCATCTTCTCTTTGAAATTCCCACCTTATTGTGCCAAAGGATCACCATACCAGAAATCACCGAACTCAAGTGCAGATACACTCATTCACCCACTTCCACATTGTTTTCAAAATGAACCAATCATAGTTGTATTTATACTCGTTCATGCTCAACTCTAGTTTAGTTTTAGGTCGACTTGTGCGACACGTTACAACTAACTTGTCCATTTACAACAACTTTGGGACCACCATTGACCATAATTCCGAGTCTTCAACTTTAAACCTGGCATACCACCTATCATCAGAAAGGCCACGATGAGTTCTAACCTTCATATGATTTTAACAACCATATGACCTATTTTCATAAATCGATCACAAGTATGGATTGATTTCCTTTGTCTCTGCTAATGTTGCAGAAATCGAATTCTGTAGAGGCACTTCCTTTAAACCATTTACATGTGACCATCTTCACAAAACCACTGGATTATTAAGTTAAGTAATGTTCCCAGCGCCTCATGGCTTATGTGTTCGTAACCCATGACCGGGGGCTGAAACCTAGTCCTCTGGTACTTCGACCTTTGGGAGATTTCTCTCTCATCCAATCTTCCAGAGTTTAAACTTCCTGAAGTGGTTACCTCTCACAAGGATTGATCCAATGGTTAATATGAATCCCAAAACCAAATGAATGGTCTAGCTTCAATCCTTACCTATCCTTCCACTGCTTAATCCAACGGTTGTGACTTAATCAAATATTGAGATGGACGACCACTATTTACTTTGGGACTTCAGGGGTTCGGAGGTCCGGGTAATTGCTTTTCCAATTTCCACCTGAGTTGGTCAGTGCTAAAGTGGCCAACATGGGAGTTCTTATGTCATCTTTCCACCATGTTTTGATCTAACAGTCATGTGAGAATCCAGAGGATCTTAGATCAACGATTAACATTGACTTCGGCCTTCGACGCTTTGGGTAGTTGTTGGTTTCTGCCAAAGGAAAACCTCCCAGAGTGGCGTAACTTGCTGACGTCACTACTAACTTGGCATTGGCTGAGTGGATGCCACGTGTCACCTAGATTCGTGAATTACGTAACCTAAAGTGCCAACTGGACCTTGACACTTGTCACCATCTGATTGTGCCAAATGTCCTTGTTGACGTGGTCTTTACTGAGGTGGATTTCCTGATGTGTCACATGTCCTCCTCCCGGATCTAACGGTCATAGGTTCATCTGAATCCTTGATCCAACAATTGTGATCAGTTCTAGATCAATGGTCTAGATTCATTTCAGCCTTCATGAATTTGGGTTATTCGCTCCCACTTCCCAATTCTCCTTGTTATCGCACAATTTGTATCTAGGAGTAAAGGCTATAAGGTAGAAGGCCAAACTGGCGTAACAATAACCTATCCCACCCAATGTCACCACGATGGGTAGGTTCTTTCTCTTTAGGGAGGCTAGGCCCAGGGGAGACGTCCCCGGTGACTTGGGGTTTTGAAAGGGAAAAGGATAAAAGGACAAGGACAAATTCCCCCTTCACAGATCACTGCCAATCAGATTGTCCCGACTAAACAACCAATAATAAGGTATAACCAAAGAAAATAAAAGCACCTGCTTGAGACAACACAAAAAGGAAATTGATACGTGCAATCTTGGTTTGTACTTCATATAAATCAATGACTATTTGATATTTAATATAAGCAATTTAAAAGTAAATGTTGACGAAGTCAATGTTTACAAAATAGCAATGATAAATGTATCACTTGTCAATAAATACAAGAATGATATGGCATCCAATATAATCAATCAATACTTAGTCTAATAAGTGCCCTCAAATACCATTCAATTGCTCATAGACAAAACATTGTTGCATCAATGATATAATAGCAAGGAGTGACGTCAACATTAAGGGTTAGTAGGTTAGGGTTATGAGATTCAAAAGTTTTAAGAGTTTGTTTGATCAGCTTCACTTAACGTTTGAGGACTCTCAGATCAATGCCTTAGGGTTTAATGGAGTCATAAGTGAAGGACGCAAAGGTTGAAGGAGATGAGATTTCAAAGGACTAGAGGGAAAAGTTTCAAGGTGCTGCTAAAGCAGGGCCTAAAAAAAACCAGAACCCTCGGGGAGAGAGGCTCACTCCAGTGTTGCAAAAGCAAGGCCTCATGCTCTCTCCTCCTTCCTGGCAAACGGCTAGCTCAGATGAAGCACAAAATCAAGACAAGAAGGCTTAATGAGGGAGAGTGTTGCTACGGAAAGGATCTTTCATCAAACCCTAAAGGAAAAATGGCCCTAAGTGTAGATAAGCTAGGCCTATGACATCTTCCTCCTCTTGGATTCTAAATGGTACGACTAGCACAGGGGAAAGAGAAACAAGGAGTGTAGCTATGGCTAGGCTCCCTTTCTCTCTTTCAATGGCTGAAAGTTTCTCTATCAGGGGACATGAGATAAGGACCTACTTGTGTGCTTGTCACCTAGGGTTTTGATTCAACAAATTTATAAGCAATATGCAAGAAATTTAAACTACAACCATTCAATAAGAAGTTTTGCAGAAGAAACACTTACAATTCATGAAGAAATAACCATGCAAACCCTAGTTGTAACACCTTCCTTCAAGAGAAACACCATAAATGCCAAAAATATCTTCCTTCAACAAGTGTGCATCACTTAGTTCAGCCAAAAACCCAAATAGGGCACAAAAATCAGACCTCACTAATGAGTGAGTGAATTGTGATGATAAAATGAGAGTCCAAACCCTCAATATATAGTGTATCAATGACCTAATTTTACTTTTTAGGTCATAAAAAGGACAACAATGCCATAATGTCAAAATCATATTATTTTTACATTAAATGATAAGTAAAACCCTAATCAAGCAAAAGGTGAGACATCAAGCCCCTCTTAGGGAGATGTTAGCCCTTTCTAGGGCCAGTGCAACATCTTAAAGCAAAACGTTAGCCCTCCTTGGGCTCCTCCAAACTACCACATGTGTCAACCACCCTATCCATCTCCCATACAGTCATGATGATGTCATAAGCCTCCTGGTGAAATTCTGAGTCATATGGAGCCAACGTTCCACTGCAAGTGGGTCAATCCCCCTAGGTCCAGCTCAACTAAAGTGCCCCAGATGGAATGTCCCCTTCTTCTCCGGTGCAAAGGCCCTGATCCATCAACATCCTGTCTCTTCCCCCTTAATGGGGTCTCAACATCCCCCTGGTGGGCTCTTCAGCCCCATGGAGGTCCGAACTGGTCATCTCCCCATGTGTATCGGTCCAAATGGTACCTGTCCGTCGGGCATGGTCCTGCACATCAAAAGCTACGCCCTCCATGGGCTCATCAATCACAGGGATCATAGCAATGTCAATCACATCTCATCATCAATATTATTAAACATATGCATAAAACCCCTAATACATCAGTCAATAGCTCAAAGACATTACAAAAACTTGCAATACAAGATTGGAGAAAAGGACAAGGCGTCCTATTGGGTTAGTGTCCATAAGAAAAGGAAAGTTTCCAGAAAGATCTCATCCAAGCCATGTATGTGAGGTGATGTGGTTAGGGGATGTCCAAACATATGGGTGCAGTAAGGGCCAAGGATGCATAAGTGTTACTTGTGGGTGCCTTTATAGAAGGTGAGCTGTACCTGTCATGGATGCATTTTTTCCAAGCCGATTCTTGCCTTTATTCTTTTTATTCTTGTTTTATTCTTTTATTTTCTTTCTTCGTTCAAGAACTAACCAGGGGACACTGCCTTGGCATGGTGACCAGAGCTGACAACATTACCCACAAGTACTTTCACAGAGATGAGAAGGATGGCTCGTGATGAGACCCCCTTACCCTTGGCCATGCAACCAAAGGTCACTGCCCTGGCGTGGTAACCAGATGGTGGCAATGTCATACTGTTAGGTACCCATGGACCTAATAGGATGTCTCCTGATGAGACTCCCTATCCTCTGAGTAGGTCTTGTTTTGTTATTTTTTGGGTCCCTCTTGTTTCTTGATGAGAGGCTTTTTTACTGCCTTCTCGGGGATCCCTAGGCGAAGCATCTCGAGGTTTTATTTCTAGGCTTTTGTCTTTTACCAGTTGTTTTTACCTTTTGGTCCTTTAGGCCCTTCTTCCCATGAGATAAGGTGCAATCCTGTAAATAGGTCAACCCAATGCCCGGACAAGGGGGATGGGATAAATGAGCGGGAGATAAGATGAAATAGTGGTGTTATGATGGGAGCGGACGATGGATTTTCATAAATTCCTCTAGTGGAAAATCAAAACCTATGGGCACAGGATTGCTAGGGCACCCTGTCAATTCCCCCAAGCATGGTCAAGTGGGAAAATGTAAGATCCAAGCAGTTGTTAGAGATAAAAGGAATCAGGTGCATATATTTAAAGGTTTTAATGATCAAAAGTGACACATACCATGATACCTGGACCAATTACCTCACGGAGCAAGAACCTTCTCTGATACATGACCAAGCCAATGGTGATGGATGCTGCTGCTGCTGACAAGACAAAGCTAATGGAAGAAGAAAAGGATGGGCCCTCCAAGGCCATCCTCAAGTCAATCCTGCTCTCAGTACTCCATGTCTAGGACTTGTGGGCCTCAAGAAATGATCTCCTAGTTATCCCTAAAAAGAGGGGATAACATCTGGCTCCAACTCGGGGACATGTGCTCACCGTAGAGCGAATGAGAACCTCAACATCTTTGGCATAACCTGCATACCTGCTCAACCTTGATAGAAGCATTAGTAACAAAATTGGGGCGGTAATGCCACCCCAACATACATGTATACATATATAAGGACTGAAAGAAAACAATCAATGATGCAAATGTGAAAGCAAACTAACATGAAATGCAAATGGTATAATATACAAATACAAAATGCCTACTTACCTGCACTTACCTATGAAGTCAGGTCCCCCCACCTTAGTGGGGTTTGAGGAGGTGCCCACTGATAGGTAATGGGTGCCTTCTTCCCTCCAAAGTGGATAGGTAATATGAGTTGTCAACTGATTCCATTCCAACTTTGAAGGGTCCGAGCCATGACTGAGTGTTTCCTTTTACATTGGTTGGCTCTCCTTTCTAGGTATCCCACATCCATACCATGTCTCCTTCCTTGTACTTTCTGACTTTGTATTTGGTTGTTCCTTGGACAACTCTTGTGTATTGTACTAAGGGAGGAGGGTGGGCTTCTGCTGTAAACACTTCCTGTTGGGAAGGGTGGATTTGTACGTCATCTTTAGGTTTCTTTAATATCTTCACTGTCCCAATCTCTTTGTTCTTGAATTCATCTAGGAGTTGTTGGTATTCTTCTTTATTGGGCCATTTGATCTGATCAAAGTCCTCTTTCATTGCAAAGGGAATATCTTCTGGAGAATACTTTTGAAGAGTTTGTTTCATCTCGTCTTGTGCTTTGTCATTATTGATGGGGTGAGTAATATCTTGCACATGGTCTCCGGTTATTGGTATATTGAGGAGACAGCCTATCGTTCCATTCTTCAAAGGCAATTCCAAGAATGTGAGGTCCATCTCAAGGGTGCCACCCAACATTGCAACAAATTTCCTAGATAACAATATTCCCCACACATCTGGGACATCAACTACCACGATGTCAATGTGGACTATCTTCTCTGGGTACTCCTTTAAGAAAACCTCCACATTCTCAACCACCTCGTGTGTGGGTATGGATTTAGATTCGAAGCCACATACATTTCTATAAGGCCATGTGACCTTCAAACCCACTTGTCGCATGAATTTAAGTGACATCATGTTGGCACCAACACCCGTATCTAACATGCAATTGTTGAGGCTCTTGCCGTTCATTGCCAACGTCATGAAGAAAGGAGGGTTCTCACCATATTGGACCCTGAAGTGATCAACTTGCAACATAATAGGGGGGTCCATGGGTTGATCTAATCCTAGAAAGAAAGTGTCAAAGCATTCCTTGATGGATGGGATCTTGATTGCTTCTCTCAGGGGGACGTTTACATGCATATTTGACAAGGCCCATTCGAGGTCAAAGTTCAGGTCAACCTTCACAGCCTTGGATGTCTTGGGAGGAGGTACCTCTATTGGTGAGGGCTTTGCCTGGTCAGCGGTGGGTTGGTTCAACTTCTTCCTTCGGTACACCTGAAATTCTTGTTTCTTTAGCTTCTCTCGTGATTCCTAGTCCAAGTTGTTTATTACCGCCATCCTTGCTAATCTGGCTTCTTCTTTCACGACTTACTGATGTTCTGCATCGGTGATATTTATTTGAGGAAACTCTATGAAATGATCCATGTTGTTGACTTATTGATGGACATTACTGTAAGGACACTCATGCTCCCAATGTGCTTCACTGCATTATAGGCACCAAGGATTTTCATCAACAACGTTTGTAGGGGCCAAGGTGTTTGGAACTTCATTCTCATTCTTTGGTTTATAAAATTGGCCTCCTTTTTGGAATTGCCCTTTGTACGAGACCCTGGGTGCTTGGGTCTGAGATCTTTCCAATTTGACAATCCTTCTCATCATTTCCTCTTGATTTTTTATGATACCATCCATAGAGGCTTGCAGCTTAGTGATACTGGTACATAGGTCTGAAGTAGGCTCAACGTTGTGAACTATTTTTGGTTTGGTGTCTATTCTCCCCCTTGGGTTAACAAAAGGCTCAATTTTGGATGAAAGGAGGTTTCCTTCAATCTTAGTAGTGAGCTCTTGGGCTTCTTGAATGGATTGGGGGTTTTTGTCCCTGAGGAGATACCCTCACTGGCCATTGAAAGATCTGGTGTAAATGTGGACGAGGTAATCATCTTTCGGATGATGGCTTGCAAGGATCCTTTGCAGCAAAGTCTCAAATATAGTATGGAACTCCCGAATATATTCATTTTCATATTTCACAAGGTTATTCAGTCGGATGAGGAGCATGTTAAGGTCTTCTTTGATACTCCATCTTTTGAGAAAGGCCTCTTCAAGTCTGTCCATGGTTTTAATGATTCCATCAGGGAGGCTCAGGTACCAACGCCTTGAGGCATCATAAAGAGTAGCAAAGAACAACTTCATGACTTAGTCTTCAACATCATCACTAATGGGATGAAGCTGAAAAAATGCCCAAAAGCTGCTCATGTGCTCTTCGGCACTAATTGCATCAGTACCGGTGAATTTAGGCAACCACTTCTCATACTTTGGTGGCATTTGCCTAGGGTACCCTGGTATGGCTGACATGTCTAACGGTTTGAAAAGAGTAGATGACCACTCTCTCTGATTGTTGGCTGGGTTTGTTGTAGCGGTCTGAGAGCTAGACATGATTCTTAAAGGAAGGCTTTTCCCGAAGAGTGATTTGACAAAGGGAGAGTTCTTGGGAGGCTTCCTTCTGAAAGACAAAGGAGGATTATTAAACCTCTTTGTGGGTTGTGGAGTCGCCAGATAGTTTACTTGAAACTATGAAAGAAAAGGGAGAACACCCTTGTGGAGTCGCTAGGTAAGCTTGTAAGATAAGGCTCTGAGGCAAGGCTTACTGAAAATATTTGTTGTTTGAGGAGAATTGACTTAGTGTTCCCCGACAACGATGCCGAAATGTTATCACACAGTTTGTAGCTAGGAGTAAAGGCTATAAGGTAGAAGGCCAAACTGGCGTAACAGGAACCTATCCCACCCAATGTCACAACGATGGGTAGGTTCTTTCTCTTTAGGGAGGCTAGGCCCAGGGGAGACGTCCCCGGTGACCTGGGGTTTTGAAAGGGAAAAGGATAAAAGGACAAGGACAAATTCCCCCTTCACAGATCACCGCCAATCAGATAGTCTCGGCTAAACAACCAATAATAAGGTATAACCAAAGAAAAGAAAAGCACCTTCTTGAGACAACACAACAAGGAAACTAATACGTGCAATCTTAGTTAGTACTTCATATAAATAAGTGACTATCTGATATTCAATATAAGCAATTTAAAAGTAAATGTTGACGAAGTCAATGTTTACAAAATAGCAATGATAAATGTATCACTTGTCAATAAATGCAAGAATGATATGGCATCCAATATAATCAATCAATACTTAGTCTAATAAATGCCCTCAAATACCATTCAATTGCTCATAGACAAAACATTGCTGCATCAATGATATAATAGCAAGGAGTGACGTCAACATTCAGGGTTAGTAGGTTAGGGTTTTGAGATTCAAAATTTTTAAGAGTTTGTTTGATCAGCTTCACTTTAACGTTTGAGAACTCTCAGATCAATGCCTTAGGGTTTAATGGAGTCATAAGTGAAGGATGAAAAGGTTGAAGGAGATGAGATTTCAAAGGACTAGAGGGAAAAGTTTCAAGGTGCTGCTAAAGTAGGGCCTAAAAAAAAACAGAACCCTAGGGGAGAGAGGCTCACTCCGGTGTTGCAAAAGCAAGGCCTTGTGCTCTCTCCTCCTTCCCGACAAACGACTAGCTCAGATGAAGCACAAAATCGAGACAAGAAGGCTTAATGAGGGAGAGTGTTGCTACGGCAAGGATCTTTCATCAAACCCTAAAGGAAAAATGACCCTAAGTGTAGATAACCTAGGCTTGGGACGTCTTCCTCCTCTTGGATTCTAAATGGTACGACTAGCACAGGGGAAAGAGAAACAAGGAGTGTAGCTGCAGCTAGGCTCTCTTTCTCTCTTTCAATGGCTGAAAGTTTCTCTATCAGGGGACATGAGACAAGGACCTACTTGTGTGCTTGTCACCTATGGTTTTGATTCAGCAAATTTATAAGCAATATGCAAGAAATTTAAACTACAACCATTCAATAAGAAGTTTTGTAGAAGAAACACTTACAATTCATGAAGAAATAACCATGCAAACCCTAGTTGTAACACCTTTCTTCAAGAGAAACACCATAAATGCCAAAAATATCTTCCTTCAACAAGTTTGCATCACTTAGTTCAGCCAAAAACCCAAATAGGGCGCAAAACTCAGACCTCACTAATGAGTGAGTGAATTGTGATGATAAAATGAGAGTCCAAACCCTCAATATATAGTGTATCAATGACCTAATTTTACTTTTTAGGTCAT
>ML864253.1:22676-32770 GCA_009831015.1 Picea engelmannii | reverse complement strand
ATCTTGATAATAATTGTCCCTGTAATAATTTTGAACAAGATATTTATAGTTTGAAAAATGAAGGTAATATCCTCCTACTAGGAGACTTTAATGTTAGGACTGCAACTAAACAAACTACTCTTTTAAGTATTGATTCCAACCATAATCCTTTATGGCTAGATGAGGACCTTGTTTTATCTAATAGCTACAAAAGAAGCTCTGAAGACGTAATTGAGAATTTGTTTGGTACTGAGTTGGTCAAGCTTTGCAGCTCTCAAGACCTAATAATTTGCAGTGGAGTAATGAAGTGACCAAACTCCAACCAGATGACTTGTATTCATAGGCTAGGTAGTAGTGTCGTAGATTATGTGATATCCGATATCCACATTTCCAAACAAATAACAATTTTTGACCTTTTAAATGACCATGAGCCCGAGTCTAATAATAAACCTTTAACCGTGTTATCGCGCAATTTGTACTTTCCCAAAGCCCAAAGCAAGTGAAACAATATTGGTGTAACAAGGGGGTGACCTATCACTATCACCTTAATAGGAAACTCCTTTTTGTTTAGGAGTAAGGTAAAACTACCCCAAGGGAGACGTCCCTAGCGACCTAAAGGGTTGGTGAAACTAAAGCAAGGATGCAAATATAACCGCCCTCTCTCTGGTCACTCAAGTCAAAAGGTCTTGTTGAGTTTATGTCTTAAGAGATGAAGAAAAATATAATGCGTGAAGTGTACCTACCCGGAACAAGACAACAAGCAAACTTATGGCAGTTTTAAGTACAAAATGGTATTAGTGATTCAATAAGACAATAAACCAATGAAATATTTGCTAGCTGATATAAAATTGCAGCAAAATGAAAGTTTACAACAACAAAAGGTATTTTGTAACAACTGCAAGAAATATGCCTCAAAATTGCTTGAAAAGACAATGAAAAGATGGCATTTACTACGCAGAATGATAATAAAATGTCACGAGCAATTTTAGAAGTATTTAGCTAGAATTCAATGTAGATGATGCAAAAACATTGTTGCTTTAAGATGGTTGTAGCAGTGATTTATAACAGCAACATGTAAATTACTTGTCTAGGCTAGGTTAGTGTTAGATTTAGTTAGCAATAGCTTAAGAGAATATTGTTTGAGTGTTTGATCAACCTTCCAACAAAATAGAGACAAGCGACTAGTGCCTTTAGGGTTTATGGAGTCAATTATATCAGCACATTAACTTGGAGAGATAACAATGATTATACTTGTCAAAAAGATAACAAGGTGGAAGCTTGAGAAGTAGTAACTTAAGTTCTCAAGGACCAAGCCTCAAAGAGAAGGTTCAACTAGGGTGTAGGAACTTCTAGGCCCTAGCGATTTCTCCTATCCTTAGACTCTTGAAAAGTATTTAATGCAATAAGAACTAGACAAAGCTTCTAAAGTGCTAGCACTTTAGGGCTTTAAAAGTTTGTCTAGACAAGATCTTCTTAAGCAAAACTAGCAAAATAAAGAGCAAAAAAGAAGCACCTTATGTTTCTTACTCCTAGGGTTTGAAGCAAGAAATTTCATAATATTACATATGAATAAGTAAACATACCATAAACATTTATCATGAAATGAAAATTGCATATTTACTTACTTCACCAAGAATAATCTAAGCACAGAATACCTAGATTTGTCAAAATTTCACCAAGAAATGATCCAAAATAGCCTCCAAGCAAGTGTGCCTTGGTAATTTCAGCCAATAACCCCTTTAGGAAAAAAATTTCAATCCTCCCTCTTGTGAGAGGTGAGTTATGATGTAAAAATGAGAGTACTTTATGTTTGTTTATACAAAATTTTGACCTTTGATTAATTTTCAGGTCAAAATAAGGCCGACCTGGCCATTTTACAATAAAATTCAAATTTGACATAATTAAAATTAATTTGCATCTAAAAACGCCTCCAAGGGTGACTTCATGCCCTTCTAGGGTGATGTTGAGGCCCATAGGTGGAACGTTGAGCTAGAAATGTGGGATGTTTGGCCTCCAAAAGCCCCAGATGATGCACATGTTGATGATTACAGCTGCGTGAGACATTATCCAGGACATATACTGATTGAGTCGACCTGAGAGAGAGCCCCTGAGATGGGTGTGTGGTTTCTCTCTGAGACAGAACTGGAACGAAGTGATGACCTCCTCCTTACAGAGAGTTGAGAATAACTCCAGATGATTCTCTTGTGTAATGTAGTGAGAAAGGAGATCTGTTGAGTTGGTCGTGCCTATGGCTGAGCACAAGGTGAACATGTGAATTCTCATGAGTTGGGTGCATCGTTATGAGACAGAAATGAAGACGATGTATTAGCCTCCTTTGAGCAGAGCGTTGAGATGATGAACTCTAGATGACTCTCCTGTGTAATGCAGTGGAAAAGAATATTTGTTGAGTGGACGTGCATGTGGATGAGCACAGGTGAACGTGATCCTAGTGGTTAAGCACTAGTGAGTGTAATTCTCCTGTGAGACACAGTGAGATAGAGATATGGACATCCCTATGGATTTCCCCCTGGTGGTTGAGCACTAGTGGATGTATGAGATCCCTTTCTATATTGTTCAAGAGTCAGACCTGCCTGTAACCCTAATTAATGTAAAAGATAATTAATCTGGTTATTATTAATTATATTGTGAGTTAGAGAGGTCGGCCATGTTGTGCCAATAGACACTTTTGTTGACAGGTCAAGTCTAACATAAGTAAAGGTAAATTCCCCATTGAGGAATCATATTTGAAGTGTGAGTTTGGAAATTTCAGCAAGTACATCTTCTTGGGAAAAGTGTGCACCTCTCTTGGGCACTAGACTTCTAGGGTCTGTGAGCACCCTTTTGTGTGCTAGGTGTTTATGGTGGTGGAGGTGTTTCTCTTGAAGAATATAGAAAAGGATTGGTTGGTTTTTATTCCCTTGTTGAGAAGGGTTTCCCAAGATACTTCTTGTGTACTTGTGTATGGTGTTTCTTCTTGTGATCTTGGTTGTTGCAAAAAATTGTCTATGGTTTAAGTAAAGTATTAAAATGGAATGAACTTCATGCTTAAGCCTAGATTATTGAAAAATCAACATGGTTTCATAGCATAGGTCTTGAATAACCCATTGGATAAGCTACAAGCTTTTATCATTCATCCCTCCTCTTTTGCAGAACCGTACAGCCCTCCTAGGGTTTCCAGAAAAATCTGTATGGCCCTCTTCTTTTAGGTGTTTTAGCCCCTAAAACTTGAATGTTGAGGAAAATTTTGGCATATGATAGTACGGACTTCTCCAGCACACCTCCAGAGACTCTCAGAGTGAAATTCTGAGCATTATGAAAATTTGGCCCTAGGGTTTCAAGGGTTTCGCAAATTTCTGCAGATTTCTGTTTTTAGGGTTTCTGCAGCTCTTTGAAGAAGCATTCAATATTACCTGTATTCTTCTGACTTTCAAGGCTTATTGTTGGTAGTCATAAGCCCAACAAAACCTAAGGTTTCTAGCCTAGCCTAGCCGTTAGGTTTTCTAGCCTAGTTAACAAGGGTTTGTGAAGAATCTAAAAATATGATGAACAAAACCATGATGGAAGATAAGCTTGATGGATCAAGCAACTTCATGTTTCTGGAAGACAAGACTTCAGAGGAAAACTTATTGTGGGTGATACAAAAAGGTTTACCAGAGACAGCTATTGATGAATGGAAGGAAGATGACAACAAGACAAGGAAGCCAATCATCTACACAAGCTCTTACATTGAAGGGTCGACTTCAAAATAACAAGATGACAAAAGGTCACATCATGACTACCTTCTTCATGAAGATCTCAAAGGACAGAGATCAACCAAGTGCCATTGGAGAAATCATATCATCACCCTTAGGTATGCACTTGTATATATATTATTTGTATCATTGTCATGAGGGTAATTGCAGGAGGAAGGAACCTTTTTGCTGAAGTCATGGATCCAGAGGGATCTCAATGCATTCAGAGGAACAACACACTGGAAGTGAAGACTCCAAGTTTGATTGTTTTAATTGTCATTCCTCTAACCTATATTTATAAAGTTTGCTACATTACAAGTAGGTGTTGTAGCTGTGAAAAAAATCCTTAAATTGTTTTGATTCTATAGATGTACTCATTATTCTCCTTTAGGAGATATTCTTGTGTTGGTTCTTTTTGTTTTCTTGTTTCAGATAGGTTAACAACAAAGGAAGATGTTTATCCTTCCAGAGGGAGTCAAAACTATTTGAGAAAGAGGAAGAATAGAACCATCATTGAGGCAACCAATGCAATATTGCATGATCAGAATCCCTCTATGATTCTATGGGCAGAAGCATGCATGACACAATATATTTTCAAAACAAGATTCTTCACCGGACTTTGAAAAACATAACTCCCAAAAAAGCCTTCACCAAGTGAAGCCTGAGATTGAACACTTCAGGATATTTGGGTGCTCAATGTATTTTCATGTACCCAAAGAGAAGAAGTCCAAGCTAGACCCTTCAGGGAGAAAGGATACATTTATGGGATAACAGTGAATATTTGAAGACATTCCAGATCGACATCCCTGGTTAGAGACAAATTGAGACAAGCAAAGATGTTTTCCTTGAAAAAGAGATAACCTTTCAAAGATACAGAGAATCTCAGAGGGAGACATAAATTATTTCATCTAATCCAGTTGCTCCAGTTGATATGTCCAGAGATATTGCAGTATGGCATAAAAGGCCTGCCTAGGCTCACTCTGCAGGAAGCAGAGAAACATACAAGCCTCTCAAGGCACAGCCCAAGAAAGCAAAAGAGAATTTCGAGCTATCCTTCAGTCGTGAGCCACTTCATTGATTTTGAGCCTCTTTGTCTTGGAGAAGAAATAGGAGAACAAACATGGAAAGATGCCATAACAGAAGAATACCAATATATATTAAAGAATGATGTATAAGATATTGTTCAGAGACTAGAATGGAAGTCTGTGGTGACTTCCAAGTGGATCTATAAGATCAAGCATGCAGCTTATGGAAGTGTCAAGAAATACAAAGTGAGATATATCACCAGAGGATTCTCACAAACAGAGGGAGTTTTCTATGATGAGACACTTGATCCAGTAAGCCCGATACACTTCCATCCGTACTACCATCCATGAGTTGGAAACTATATCAGATGGATAGATTCTTGATGAGTTTGGGTTTCAGGAAGAGTGTTGTTGATCCAAACCTATATTATTACAGTGTTGGTGACAAGAACCTGCTTTTGATGACTTATTCAAAAATCTTTATTATTGGATACAAGTATGCTTTGACTTATGATTTCGAGATGAAGGATATGAGTATGATGCACTACTTCTTGGGACAAGATGTATGACAGAGGACCGATGAGATTTTCCTAAGTGAAGAAAAATATACAGTGGGAATATTAAAGAAGTTCAGTATGACAGAATGCAAATCCACGGTGTTGGATTTGAAAAAAAATATTGATGATGATTCAGACAAGACTGATCCACAGTTGATTGGATCATTGATGTATTTGGTTAACACCAGACTTGATTCATGATATGTAGTGAATGTACTTAGTCATTCCATGAGTCAACCGAGACAGACTCATTGGACAACAACAAAACATGTATTGAGATATATACAAGGCACAGTTGGATATGTCCTGAGATATGCCTCCAGTGTGAACTTGAGTTTGCAGGATATGCCGATACAGATTGAACAGAGAGTACAGTGGACCGGAAGCGAACATTCGGTTGTTGTTTTACCGTGAAGGTTTTCATGGTTTCCTGGTGCAACAGGAATCAAAGCTCTGTGGCCTTGAATACCACGGGAGCGGAGTATATATCATTGAGTGTGCGAAGCAGTGCGGCTTCATAAAATTCTGACAGATTTACTTGATCATGAGATGGATTCTATGATTATAACCAGAGTTATGTGAAGCTCTTTGAGAAACTTGTGTTTCATGATAGATCGAAACACTTTGAGATAAAATATCACTATATCAGAGACATGATGCAAAGGAAAACAACACATGTGTTGTACCTTCCTACACATGAGCAGATTGCATACATCTTCACCAAATTGGGTTGGTGAAGAATACCCCCCTAGTTGAGAGGGAGTGTTGATGACTACAACCAAGACAAAGTTTGAAGTACTTTTGTGTGAGACTTGACCTGATGAAGAATGCCTCCCTAGCTGACAGGGATTGTTCATGATTACAGCTATGTGAGACATTCTCCAGGACACATAATGATTGAGTCGACCTGAGAGAGAGCCCCTGAGATGGGTGTGTGGTTCCTACCTGAGACAGAACTGGAATGAAGTGATTACCTCCTCCTTACAAAGAGTTGATAAGAAATCCAGATGATTCTCTTGTGTAACGCAATGAGAAAGGATATCTGCTAAGTTGGACGTGCATGTGGTTGAGCACAAGGTGAACATGTGAATTCCCATGAGTTGGGTGCATCATTATGATACAGAAATTAAGACGATGTATTAGCCTCCTATGGGTAGAGATTGAGATGGTTAACTCCAGATGACTCTCATGTGTAATGCAATGGGAAATAAATCTATTGAGTGGACGTATATGTGGATGAGCATAGGTGAACGTGATCCTAGTGGTTGAGCACTAGTGAGTGTGGTTCTCCTGTGAGACGTAGTGAGATAGAGATATGGACATCCCTGTGGATGTTCCCCTAATGGATGAGCATTAGTGGGTGTATGATATCCCTTGCTATATTGTTCAAGAGTCAGACCTGGTTGTAACCCTAATTGTAATGTAAAGGGTACAGGTCAGCCCCACCTTAAAGTAATTGATAATTAATGTAAAAGATAATTAATATGGTTATTATTAATTGTATTGTGAGTTAGAGAGGTTGGTCCTATTGTGCCAATAGACACTTCTATTGACAAGTCAAGTCTAATATAAGTAAAGGTAAATTCCCCATTGAGGAATCATATCTTAAGTATGAGTTTGGAATTTCAGCAAGTACATCTTCTTGGGAAAAGTGTGCACCTCTCTTGGGCGATAGTCTTCTAGGGTTTGTGAGCACCCTTTTGTGTGCTAGGTGTTTATGGTGATGGAGGTCTTTCTCTTGAAGAATATAGCAAAGGATTCGCTGGGTTTTCTTCCCTTTTTGAGAAGGGTTTTCCATGATACTTCTTGTGTACTTGTGCATGGTGTTTCTTCTTTTGATCTTGGTTGCTACAAAAAATTGTCTATGGTTTAAGTAAAATACCAAAATGGAATGAACTTCATTCTTAAGCCTAGCTTATTGAAAAATCAACATCCCACACGTGCCACCAGGCTCATAAATGCCTCCAAAATGAAAACCCTATCTCTGTGTGACATCTAGGGTCATGATGGTAATGTCCAAGGCCCTCAAGGGCCAACGTCCATGTGGAAGAGAAAGGTCCCACCGGGTCTAGGTCTACCAGGGTGCTTCCTAAGGAAATGTCCTTCTTTTTCCCGATACAAATCTTCAATTTCATCTTACCCCTAGATGGGGATGTAGCATCCATTTGTGGGCTTTAATCCCCCATGAAGGTTCAAGTTAATCATTCCCTCATGTGTACATGTCCATCGGGCAAGGTCCTGCAGAAACAACAAGTACGCCCTCCAGGGGTTCATAAGTCACAGGGCTCATAGCATGTAAATCACATCTAATAATTAAATTACCCAAACATGTGCATCAAACCCTCGTTAACCCAGACAAATGCTCAAAGACGTTATGCAAATTGACAAGTTAGGTTTGGAGAAGGTCTCAAGGCGTCCTATTGGGCTAATATCCCTTAATTTTGGGGTGTTTCCCATGAGGGATCTAATCCAAGTCATGTAAGTGTATGAGGTGGCATGGGGTGCAAGTAATAACAAGGAAATGTAAAGCCTTACATGTGGGTGCCTTTGTAGAGGGTAAGTTGCACCTTGTCATGAATGTAATTGTTTCATATCCCATTCAATGTCTTTTATTCTTAGATTTATTTCTTTTGATCTTTTGATTTCAAAGGAAAAGTTGAGGGCCACTGTCTTGGCTTGATGACCAAAGGTGACAGCATTATCCACAAACACTTCATGGAAATGAGAAGGTTGGCTCGTGATGAGACTCCATTTCTCTTGGCTATGTCACCAATATCCATTGCCTTGGTTTGATGGCCAGATAGGTGGTAGTGTCATACCGCTACATACCCATGGTCATAATAGGTCGGCTCATGATGAGACCTCATATCCATCAACTAGTACCTTGATTGTTTATGCATCTTATGGGTCCCCTTTTCTTACTGAGAAGTCTTTCACTTCTTTCTCAGGAATCCCTAGGCGAAGCATCTCAATGGTTTTAACATTGTATTTTAACTCTTTCCATCTACTTTCACCCTCTGGACCTTTATCCCCTTCTTCCAACAAGGCAAGGTACGATCCTTCCTAACGTAGCCAATGCCAATGCCCAAACAAGGATAGGGGAGATGGAAGGAATAAAGATGAAAAGTGGTAAGTATGGAGGGATGGACAATGACTTTTCACAGATCCACCTAGTGGCAACCCATCCTAAATGGAAATTAACTTACTAGGGCATCATGTCACCCCTCCAAGTATGAACGAGGAAAAGAGCATAATTTCCATGTAAATGTCATGAAATTAATAAGGATTCAATACAACATATTCAAGTGCTTCAAAAAAATGGAGTGATACATACTATGATACCTGGACCCATTACCTCATGGAACAAGACCAACCGGTACTCAGGACCAAGCTGGTGGGATGGATACTATTGTTGGTGATCAATGGACTGCACTAAAGAAAAGAGGGGCCCTCTGGGGCCATGCTCAAGTCGTTGGCTCTCGGTACTCCATGCCTAGGACTTGTGGGCCTCAAGACGTGATCTCCTTAGTTATCCCTAGGCTAGGGGATAACAAACCCTAACTCTAAACTTTTCCATGCATAGGAGCGCCATTGTAGAGAACTCAATTAATCAAAGGAATTTTCACTTTGACAAAATTAAAGTTGACCTTTTCTTAAAGGATTTAAATAGTAAATTAAATCTCCTAACTTATAAGGACAACATTGAAGAACTCTATCAATCCAATGTTGATAGAGCTATCATAGTTGGAAAGAGATAGAAAATAGTTAGATAGATCCACTTCTATATCTTTCCATCTACTTTAGGAGATCCACTTCTATTAACTCTTTCCAATAAATTAAATCTCCTAACTCTAAGGACAACTACCCTTTCCACTTCTATTAACAAGTTCTCTTTCGAGGTGTCATATAAAAAGAATAATAAAACGACCAACTGTTGGTATGATAAAGAATGTAAAAATGCTAGAAAATCCATTAGGGATGCTTCTAATGAGTCCTTAAAACTCAATAAGATCAATACATAGAAATCATTAATTAAAAGGAAAAAAAGGTACTATATCAATAAAAGACAAGAACAACTTTCACAACTATATAAGTTGGATCCTAAGAAGTTCTAGAGTCAAATTCTAAACTGCAATACTAAAGAAAATAATAAGATTCCCTTAAGGGACTGGAATTCCTACCTTAAAAGTATTTACTAGTTCCCTAATTCCATGGACACCATTCATATTGTCCCTACAAAGGAAGAAGTTTTTTCTTTAGATGAAATAGAATCTGGGGTTAAGCTGCTTGCAAATGGGAAAGCTAAGGACATTGAAGGTTACCAAGCTGAAATTTTTAAAATCAGAGGGTATGTCCTTATCCCTCACATACACAACCTCTTCAATTTAGCAGTCAAGCGGGTCTTCCCTAAACCTTGGATGCAAAGCCTCATTGTTCCTAAAAATGGGGATAGAAACATTCCCTCTAATTATAGGACCATTATGATTAGCCTGATTTTAGCCAAGCTTTATGGAATTATTTTGGAAAAGAATATTAGTCTTTGGCTAGAAAGTCACGGTAAAAAAGCTAAAGGTCAGGTCGGGTTTAGGAGATATCATTCAACTATGGACCATCTTGTTACCTTTAAGATCATTGCAGAGGAGTTCTGCAATACTAAAAGACATGGTTCCTAGGAAAAACCTTTGGAATAGGTTGGAAGAGATAAAAGTGTCTCTCAAGTTGAGGGTTGCTGCAATAAGGATGTATGAGAACGTTATTGCTAAGTTTAAAAACACTGAGGGCTGGTCAAAAGAGATTAACTG
>ML864251.1:9685-22577 GCA_009831015.1 Picea engelmannii | reverse complement strand
GCCCAAGAGAGGTGCGCCCTTTTCCCAAATAAGTGTACTTGCTGAAATTTCCAAAATCACATGAAGGATATGTTTCCACAATGGGGATTTTACCTTTACTTATACTAACCTAAACTTGTCAACATAAGTGTCTATTGGCTCAACAGGGCTGACCTCTCTAAGTCACATTATATTTATTATATTATAATTAATATTAACCAGATTAATTATCTTTTACATTTATTATTAATCACATTAAGGTGGGACCGACCTATACCCTTTATATTACAAACATGATTACAGGCAAGTCTGACTCTTGAACAATATATATCAAAGGATATAATACACCCACTAGTGCTCATACACTAGGGGCACATCCATAATGATGTCATATATCTGGTTCACTGCATTACATATAAGAACAAGATCTTCACATGTTCACCTGTGCTCGTCCACAGACATGTCCACTCTACAGATCTTCTTTCCCACTGCCTCACACATGAGAATCATCTGGATTCTTCTCATCAACTATGCTTCTCGAAGGAGGCTAATACATCATATTCATTTATGTTCACATGACGATGCACCCAACACTTTGGGATTTCACACGTTCACCTTGTGCTCACCCACATGCATGTCTAACTCAACAGATCTCCTTTCCCACTGGATAATCATCTGGAGTTCTTCTCAAATCTCTGAATGGAGGAATTCATCTCTACGTTCCTAGCTCTATCTTAGGCAGGAACCACGTACCCTTCTTAGGGTCTTTCTCTTAGGTTTGTAAGATGAGAGAAAGACTCACATAACTGAAATGATCCACATCTCACAGGTTTGTAAGCTAGAGAATGTATCACATAGCTGCATTCCTCAACAACAAAGACTAGCAAATTCTCCCTCTAAGGGTTCACAAGTCACAATAATCATGTCAAGTAAGCCATATATAATAAAATATTCACCCGAACATGAACATGTGTTTCCCTTCATCCACGATGCATGATTTTTCCAAGCCCTTTTTTTCCATTATTTTTTTAGAGTGTTTCCAAGTTGAATTTAATGTGGGACTTCTACCTAAGCATGAAAAACATTGCCCATATTAACTCTACCTTGGTCACACTTGACCATGCTTCCCCATGTTGAAGATTATATGTGGGACTTTTACCTAAGCATGAAAAACATTGCCCACACATGCTCTACCTTGGTGGGCATGTTCAATTAGTTATTTATTTTACGTGTCCCCCAATTTTTTGTGAGAAACTTTTCATTATTCTCAAGATCCCTGGGTGAGAATTTGGAAGGTTTATGATTGGATTTTATCTTTTTCTAGGTACAAGCCTTTGGGCCCTTAGCCCCTTCTTCCCATGAAATTAGGTACATGCCCTTCTTGGGTCAATGTCGCCCAAAAACCCAAAATATGAGGAAACAAAGGGAAGGAGACATGGAAAGTGGCAAGTATGTGCGGGAGTGGAACAATGACTCATCAAGGAGACCCCCCAGTAGAAACCCTTTCCCCAAAGGTGACCACTTACTAGGACAACAATGTCAACCACTAAGGTGAAATAATGCAAAGAACGTAATTTCCAAGCAAATATTTTCAAAATTGAGAAAGGACCCTTTGCAACATATTCAAATACTTCATTTATTAAAATGACACTTACCACAACACCAGACTTGTTACCTCATGGAACAAGACCTGCTGTCCTTTGTGAGCCAAGTTGGTATGGTGAATGGTGCAACCATCCATCACAAGGTGATGAGTGGTGTGATGTGGGTCTCTCTCTGCTGGTCTGTGGACACTGCCGGTCAATTAATCTCTTGGAAATCCATGTATGCAACCCAAGGGTCTTGATACATCATCTCCTTAGTTATCCCTAGGAATAGGAAATAACAAATCCATGGAACTAACATTTTCCTATTAAAAAGGTTTTCATGGTCAATATCGAAAATGACTTCAAATTCCTCATGTCATCCTCTTCATTCCCAAATTGTGGATCATTAATAGTTGGCTCATCATTAATATCTGATTTGGAAGGATCAGGTATGACTATATTTACATGAGAAGCATAAACATATTAGGATAAACATGATAATGGTAATTATAAAACATGGAATGAAAAGGTTCTCTACAATGAGTGTATTAAAAAAGAATATCCTTTCCCTAAATCATAATCAATTATAATAAATTGCTTAGAAACTTTGATTGAGGATATATATTATCGTCATCCATATTATAAAAATCAATTCTTCCTTTTCCTAAACAAGATGTAGAATGTCTAATATCATGAGTATCTACAAAGACTTCTTTTGCTTACTGGATAATATTTTCCTCATGTTCTTTTATGACATTGGAACTCAAATGATTATCTATATTAAGTTCATGTTAAAAAAAAATCAACAACATGGAAGTCATATCAACAAAAGTTTCAGAATAAAAAGGTTTAGGAGGCCTCTCGATGAAACAATCAGTAAAAAGTGCAAGTTTGAGAGTTCCTCTTCATTAAACAAAAGAAGATTGTTGTGAATACAATGTTGATCATAAAAGGAAACTTCTTCCTCATTTCAAGAAATGGGAAACTAATATGTTTCTTTTGTCCTCAAGTGGAGATTCATGTTTATCATTTGATAAAGAAAAATGGCAAAACTTGGATATGAACATTGTTTAATCTTGGAGTGCCTTATCATGAACCAATTCCAAATTTTGCCCTTCCACAAGAGATTTCCAAAAAATTGGAATTTAGACTTTCTGTGCAAAATACCACCTATTTATTAGTAGAAAAAGTAGGTGAAGGGAGATAAAATTTTTCTATGAGACCATAAATTTTTTGTCAACATGATATCATTTTATCATTGACTAATTGATCTGGCTGAATGGAAAGATAAATTCTAGATGTAAGAAACATTAAATTTATCAACTAAACAAAAATCATTTAAAAAATACACATGAATTTAGATAGGAAATCCCTAGTTGATTTGTCTTCTTCTTTTTGAATATTTTGTAGTTGATCGCATAACTCATCACAAAAATATTTGTGAAAAATAATAAAACTGATTCCTATATTGTTTACAACTGTGAATAGATTTGACAGGAATTTTTTTTAACTAGTTTGCAATCCGTCTTTTGAAAGTGAAAACATGTAACCTACATAGACCATGAAATTTTTTTGAGATTTATTGAGGATTATATTATTCAAAGTATAATAAAATGAAAAATAAAGAGACAAAAGGCAAAGAACAAGTTAAAGTAAACTACTCCTACACTACAACATTCTAATAAAATATAAACTAGGTGAAATCTTATAGCCAATATAACCATCAAAGTAACTCCAATCCTGAAAAAAGAAATAGGTAATGTATTAGTACTTGGGATTTTCATATTCCATATCCAAATATGGGAAGAATTAAATCTAATTTTTTATTTACAAAGATCAAAATATGAAATGGGAACTTCGTAAAAAAGGATTCTTTTGACCAAGCTTCAATTGGATCATAGAAGACAATGCAATGTTACCATTATGAGAAGAAGACAATGCAATGCCACCATTAATATAGTCATCATTTACCCCTTCAGTTTCAAGGCCTGTAAGCATTAGGTCTTCTTCCACCATATGGATTTTTACAAGAGTTTCAGTATCATTGTTAAATGTAAGAATGTAATACTGAGACACATTGTCTTGTTACTAAAATTGTACATTACGAAATCCTAACATTTGTTGTTGCATACAAATTTCAGTGTTATTAATGGACTCAATAGAATTAGACCCTGAATCAACATTAACCGATGAAATAATAACTTTATCAACATGAATATCATGAGAAAGATCAATTTCAAGTTCATCATGGTTTTCCTGATCCTATGTGTTAGAGAGCGAATTAAGATATATAAACCAATCTAATGCATCTTCTCCACAAGGTTGATCATCCTCATTGATGTAACAAGCCCATTTCGATACGACTACCTGCGATGCAACACATTTTTTTTTGAGCAGGAAGGCAACAACGATGACAGTTAAACAACACAAATTGATGATGAACAAAATGCATGCAGATCAGGCCACATACAACAACGACCCAACATAATAGCACATTAGGCAACTGGACGAAACATGTGATAATCAATAGACAGATAAAATGACTACCCGCCTGACACAAACAAGACAACACCTACAACATCAACAACCCGACACGATGGCTTCGATGACCAGTAACTAGAACCCTCTACGACGCGTAAAACCAAACACATTAAGGTGTTACAAAACCACGTACCAACATCCATTACAACGAACAATACGCCTACATCGGAAAGCACAAGACTCCGACCAGGTTATCATTCACATCTATCCATCAGGGTGCACAATGATCCCCACATTAGGAATCATGCCGTCACAAGGCAATAGGCGTGACAATAACCATGGCGCCACATAACACATCTAGACCAATAACCCAAGAAAACATCAACGTACTAGGAGACCGAATTAACTGTCAACATAAGACAACCAACCCAAGCACCCAATAGACAAGTCAACAAGACACAAGGGAATCTGACGACTATGGCATTCATACAACACATTAAATTCCTTGCACAACCATTTCTATTGGAAACATACATCATTTAAAGGACACGATTATCCATTGATGAAATATTCCCTAGAGAATCCATTCTACAATAATCATTTTAATATTTTCAATTTTTCTAATAACAAATCAGATCCATCATTCAAACAAGGTCATAACTTCTCTATGAAAAAAAAACAAAAGTGTTTAATATTTTCAATTTTTCAAATAACAACAAGATCCATCATTCCAACATAACTTCTCTGTTAAAAAAAACAAAGAGTTTAATTTCTTGGAATTATTTTATTTCTCATAAAAAAATACATTCAACATATTACCAACAAACCAAATTCTTTTTCGAAGTGGACGAAAGCTTAAAATACTTTGGAGATGAAAAATAGGAGGTACATTAACCCAGATGTCTTATCGACCTTACATCCATCTCCCTATCCTGTGCAGAGGTGTTATTGTTGATTAAAAAATGTGTCAAAGATATATAATTTCAATTGCAAGATGGCATAGATTCACTGTCGAATTACACCAACTTTCATCCATCGATTATTATACCCGCATACATGATGGTGATTGAAATCGTGATGTTGTCATCAAATAAAAGGTAGCTGGTTGAAAATGATGAGTAATCGAAAATGAAAGCAGATAGTTGGGGCATCTATGCTATCTACATAAGTCATTAAACCTAAATCTAAGATTAGGGTTTATTCAAATAATTGTTGGTAAATGTATTTTTCTCCATCCGTTTCCTTTGAAAGGCTTTGACTAATCATTCAACTCTCTTCACACAATGGAAAATATAGTGATGCATTTTTTTGATTGCTGAGAAATATGTTGTCACCGTTGAGTTGATTCGACACAACTTCAAATTCTGTAGGTGTATACTTCATTAAAGAATCTAGTATTACACCGATACAACCACTGAAAATCAAGTTTAAGCAAGTCTACGTTTGTAAAGGGTAGGGTGTGCCTTCAGGTAAGGCTGCAGGTAATGGGTACATATTTTATTATCCAGCTATAATTCATACAATACGAATTCCAATCAACGAAATGCATAGAGTATGATTTCCAATCCGGGAATCCATATTTCTCATGCCCTAGTCCATATCGATGGAGATATCCAAAAATGCAAGTTAGTGCTCCGGGTATAATTTCTTTCCTTTATTATATCTATTTCACTGCTGATCGACTTGACTCTACTAGGCCAGGGTGGTCATTTAATTTCACAATACATAGCGATTTGCTCATATTGCTGATGCAGTCATGTATCATGTAAGATTTACCACCAGATCGTTGTCTAATAAGGTTTAAGTGTTTGTCTAAAATACAAGATCGCTATCCATTAAAACTGAAACAATTATAATAAATTCGCTATTTAAACTGGAACAATATATTAAATTCACTGTCCTTTAACTGAAAAAAATATAATAAATTCGTCATAAAAAAATTGTGTAAATCTGCTGTGTGAATCGCCAAGAAAATTCGTGTGGTGAGTGTTGTGTAAAGGCTGGGAAAAACACTGTCTTTTAAGGTATAAAAACGAAGTCAATCAAAGTTGAAATTCGCTTCCAATCAAAGTATAATTTCGTTGTCTTTTAATGTATAAAAACGCAGTCAATCAAAGTTGAAATTCGTTGCCAATCAAAGTATAATTTCACTATCTTTTAATGTATAAAAATGAAGTCAATCAAGTTGAAAATTCACTGCCAATCAAAGTATAATTTCGCTGTCTTTTAATGTATAAAAACACAGTGGTAAGGGTTGGAAAGGAAAAATGATTTCCCCCCTCTTTGCACGGAGCCAAGGAATTAGAGTTATTCCTTCAGAGATTAATCATTCAATGTCGAGATAATCAATCACAAGAAACTAATAGAAAATCAATCTCAAGAACACTCAGAGATAATGAATCATAAGAAAACGCAGAAGCAATCAATCTCAAACATGCAAAAGAAATCAATCACAAGAAACCACATAGATACTCATTCTCAAAGAAGGAGCAAAGATTAGAGATTAATCTTAAGAGAAAAACATAGAGATAAGTAAGGGATAGATAGCTGGGCAAAAATTGTCCTTCACTCATCATCCATGCACAGAAAAGTAGGGCATTTGAATCTATAGGTCTTTAAACACCGAAGTGAGGACCATCGATTCGGCTCCTGGCCGACTGCTCAGGAATGAACTGATGACTAAAGGGATAAGGGACGAAAGATAAAAACACAATCTCTTCATAATAATCAATAAAACCAACATAGAAAATTCATTGTAATCACAAGTTGGGTTCGCCAAGGGAAATCAATTCAGAATACAAAAAGCAAGGGGATTACAAATACTATAGGAAAGCAGGTGCAAGACAGCTCATGGCAATGAAATTTTCAACCGAGCATAGAGAAATAACATGTGTAAATTAAATTTCATTGCAAGTAAAAACTTAACCGGCGTACCTTATCCAAACACGAAAGCTCCGTAGTTTCTGTCCCGCACGTGCTTCGTTTAGCTCCCACTTGCCGATCGATGTGACCTCACCGATACATCCCAACCAATGCTAGGGGTACTCTTCTTCCCCCTGAGTCCCCTGAGCCGCAAAGGGGCCACACACACAATACCATAGAACATCTAGCACCCAACTCGCTTTGCAAGGTAGAGATACCACTCGTTACCCGAGCTGGGTATCCCAACTCCCACAAGAGAAAGTTCAGTCAAGACAAAAATTCAGCAGCGTAACGTTACGCCAAAAGATGAGATCCATACTCCTTCTCCTCCATCCTTTTTATAAAGTTTTTAAGTAATTAGTTTTCCAAATTCTCATTAATTTCCTTTTTCATTTAATTAATTAGGAAAAACCTCCCCCGTACACATGTCACCCATCCCTTAGTTGCACTAGAAAATCAATTTTATTAATTAATTAAATATTCCTATCTCCCTCACCCACCTAAAACATTCCTAAAAACACTCATTGGTGTCCCAATATTCCCTTACAAATCTTAAATGACTTACGCCTTACTTAATTCCTAGTTGAGTTCATAATTAACAAGTTCTCAAGGCAAAATTCCTTACTAAGTTAGAGATTCAACTTTTTCTTTACTTTTCCCCTTTTCTTTAAGTTTCCCCTTTTTCCTTAAGTTTCCTATTTCTTTTAAGTTTCCCTCTTTTTCCTTGTTAACTAAAAATCAATTTAGCAAGTGAAGAAAACAACCATTTACCCTTTTTCTTCTTTAATTAAAATTAATTTAGCAAGTGTAGGTAAAACAACCATTTACCCACTTTTCTTTTTAACTAAAAATTAAATTAGCACATGTAGATAAAAACAACCATTTACCTTTTTAAATTTTAATCCTCCATTATAATTTTGACTTTAATAATTAAATTCAAATTTCCTACCCCCTTCTTGTTACTTGTTTATTTATTATTATTGTTATTTTTTTTGACCACATGTTCTACTTAGACCTAGATTTTAATTTCACTAGGATGGGCGCCATTTTTATTAGGGAATTTGTTTTTTTTTTTAAATCTTACTTATCACATAATTCATTTTAAGCCCGACTAGGTTTATTGACTTAACAGTTAAAATCACGACGAGCCCTTCAGGACGCACTACGTGCTCCAGGGGTGCCACCCGCCTCCTTCCGTTTTCCTTGCACGGCGTGCCCTTCAGGACACACTACGTGCTCCAACGGTGCCACTCGCCTCTTTCCGTTTACCTTGCACAACATGCCCTTCAGGATGCACTACGTGCTCCAAGGGTGCCACTTGCCTCTTTCCGTTTACCTTGCATGACATGCCCTTTAGGATACACCACGTGCTCCAAGGGTGCCACTCACCTCTTTCTATTTACCTTGCGTGACGTGCCCTTCAAGACACACTACGTGCTCCAAGGGTGTCACTCGCCTCTTGAATGACTTTGGTAGATGTAAAAAAACCCTAGAGTCAATACTGCACTAGGTGATTTTGTGGGAGACTAAGGGCCTCTAAGGAATAAGGCCCCTGCCTTATTGAACGCCCCTTAGAATCATCGTGAGTGACTGTCACAGTCTGCCCTCATGACATCGTGGGTCTTATCAAACTAGGTAATCGTTAATCTATAGTTCGAGCCATGGCGGGAGTGCTAGTAGGCTACGATAGGGCTGCTATCCACACTTCTCCCTCAAAGTCTCTGGTTGTCGTGCATGACCCCTCTACTCCACATGTGAGTCTGGTCAGAAAGCTATCGTTAGCTTGCATCCATCAATGAATCATGTCAGCAATAATAATCAATCATCATAACATCTAATAATAATTACATATGTCACATCAACACTATTCAACCCAACAATCCACTCCCTGACTCGATCCAGAGTCTAAGGGGTTTCATCGATGCCTCTGCATCCTCGAGGTCCAAAGTCCTACACACTCAAGAGAACCCACTCAATAACACCTATCTATGTAAATACAACAAAATAACATATCAATATATCCATAATGCCTCATAATCATAATCAAACTACCAATACTATAATAATCCGGATCACTTGCAAGCAAGTGTCCTCAATGAATAAGTTCGCTCTGTGCGCGCAAGAGAGAGATGTTACATACACCCCCTCTAGGTATAAACTTCATCCCCAAGTTTCACAGTATATAAGTGCTGAAATAAAGTGTATCATAGTATCATAAGTCTGCCTATCAAACAAAAATGGAAACTGCTGACACATATCATATGTGTCCTCCCAGGTCACCGAGTGCGGACTATAGTTGTCCTACTGGACCTTGACTTGATATACTGTTCAATGTTGTAGCTGTCGAATGCGATGGTCCAGGATGTGTCTTGGCTCAGCCGTGAGCGCACCCTCATCAGATACCTGGAAGGAACTCATGCCAATAACATGTGTAGGATCACTAATATAATGTCTCAAAATAGATACATGAAAAACATCGTGCATACGCCTCAAAGAATCAGGCAAGGCTAGTCGATAGGCCATGAGACCCTTCCTTTCCACAATCTCGAAAGGTCCCATGAACCTAGGATAGAGTTTATCACCCTTTCCAAACTTGAGCAAACTCTTATGCAGTTTCACCCGCAAAAAGACTTGATTGCCAACTTCGTAACTACGGTCGACACGATGCGCATTGACATAACTCTTCTGCCGATCTTGTGCTTCCTTGATCCTTTGTCTTATTATTTTCATTTGGTATTCCATTTCTTGGATCCCTGTTAGCCCCACCAGGACCCTATCCTCAAGTCAATCCCAACTCAAAGGTGTCCGACATGGTCACCCGCAAAGAAACTCGAAAGGCACCATCTTAATGGTGATTTGATAATTGTTGTTATATGTGAATTCTACCAGTGGAAATAATTCTTCCCAGCGCTTCTGTTGGTCCATCACGTACATACACAAAATTTTCTCCAAGATTTGGTTTGTTCGTTCAGTCTTCCCATCTGTCTCTGGGTGATACGCAGTACTAAAGTTAAGTTGGGTTCACAATGCCTCTTGGGAACTAGTCCAAAATTGTCCAGTAAACACCGATACTCAATCAGATATAATCCTCTTAGGAATTCCATTCAGCCTCATAGTCTCACTGATGAAAACTCTAGCTACGTCAGGTGCCTGATACGTCATACTTACATGAATAAAATGAGCACTCTTTGTCAGAGTGTCGACTACCAAAAAAATCGAGTCATGTCTCCTCACCGTCATTGGAAATACAACAATGAAATCCATCGAAATTGATCTGAAAATAGAAGGCTGACTTGTTATGCTATGCAAGCACTCTCTACTTCATTAAAATAAACTTTACAGGACCTTGCTTCATGTGTTAAAATATGCAAGAACAAAATTATGTGCCAAGTTTATGCATCTTCTTTTGAATGTTTATGTGTGAGCAATTGTTCTTTTAGATGGTTAAATATGTACTTTAAACAAATACACAGCAACACAACTTGCATCAAATAAACCATCAAACTCACAACAAGAACAAGATGATAAAGGAGTTCACCCCCCTCCGGGCTACATCTCTTTGAGCCTCCATCAATGGACTTGGCTCTCTGGGATTAATTTGTCAAAAGTCCTTTTACAAGCTTCTGCTCAACTCCAATGGAAAAACAGACTATACCATTGAGATCAGAACACACAAAAACCCCAAAAATGACTAATAGAACTCTGAAAACGGATCATGGCTCATTTGGGCATGATCTCTTCTACATGTGGCCATAAGCTTCCCTGAGATTCTCTTTGGAAAAAACACCTATAAAAGTCCTAAAAAGCCTCTGAAACCTATCCCAATGTGTTCAAAGCATATCAATTAGCCAAAAATGATTATTCAATCACAGAAAACAAATATAGGCTCACCAAACCATGTCCTCGATCAATGAGGGCTTAAAGCTCCTTGGAGCTTCCTGAAACTTCAACGGTGAAAAACTTGCAGAAGAAGTCTTCAAATGGCCTTGATAACAACACCAATGGATCCAGCACGTCCAAAAACCCTTAGCTGGGCTTTTTCGACACCTCAATTGGCCAAAAGATGAAGAAGTTAGGCCTCCATTTTCCTCCTTCAAGCTTTCTGAAACTGGTTCGCCAAAACACACCCTTGTGTGCATGAACCAAGAACACGCTCCAAAATGTGCGTTAAAACCTAGCCCCGCGCATAACCGAAAACTGGTCCAAACTGTAGGATGGTTAGGGCACCTCCAGCCCCCAACCGTCAAGCACTCGGGCGTGTGAAGGTCATGTGACCGCACATATAAGCAAAAGGGACTAAACACCAAAACCCGCACTCCTGGTTGTGGTCATATGGCATAACACAAAGGACCATGGGCTAAGTTTAAAAACTCGCGTGCCAATGGTTACAACCGCGCACATACACATTACAACCGTGGTCATATATTAACGCATATAACCGTGGGTCGGGGCTAGCCCCGACCCGACCCCCCACTCCAATATACAATATGTTAATGTTAAATAAATAAAAATCCGCATACATTACAAGGAACAAACGACGGTGTATTGGTTAGCGGAGGTTGGTGAAGACTTGGGCGGAGATGGAGGTCATCGGTTCGAATCCGGTCGGCTCCACAAAACATTTTATATATAACCAAATAACCAAACAATGAGTGACACGTGGCGCCCTCCAATTGGGCCACGCATCCTCATATCATTTGCCTATAAACGGACACGTGTCAGCTCCTTACTCGCCAGCTATCAACCAACCAGATGTTGCCATGTCATCACATGCCGTACTGCCTCATCAACCTTGCCACGTCATCGCCACATATGCTGCTGACGTCATTTGAAACACAGGCTGCTGACGTCATCCCGTGCCACGTGTCACCCTTTCAGTGGTGACATGTGTCACCTCCGAATTGGTCCAACCGTACGCCCAAAAAGCCAAATCTGCCTAACACGTGTCATCACCTGGAGCTTCCACGTGTCATGTACGAACCTGCCACGTGTCTTGTATAGACCTGCCACGTGTCCTGTACGGACTGGTACAGTCAGCATTAATTTTTTTGCCTGTTTGTCTTGGCGAACATATCACGATATCTTCTCCATAGGGACTCTGTTTGACAAAGTAAATGTACCACTGGAATCAGGAAGACGAGACGGACGCAATGGCACAGTTTTCGTCACATTCCGAGCACTTTGAAAATTGAGCAAAATTTGATCCCCTGATCCACATTTTGATCACACCTTCCCACTGAAAGGCTTTTGGACCCACAAAAGCTTATCTGTCTACTTTCAAGTTATATCAAAATCTTTTTGACAATCACCTGAATACTTTGACATGCCGTGCACTGCAACTGACTATGTCCTTCAACCACTGCTCTCTGGCTGCTGCTGACCCACTGTTCGATCTGTGCTTGGAAGACTGCCAACCTTCCCACTGAGAATCAAGTCCCTCTTTCGAACTCTTTGACGTCAACACAATCATCTCTCCAATGGCTGCAAAAGATTTCCTGCAACATCTTGTCACAAGCCAAGAAAACCATCAATCTTGAAAACAAATTATACAAGATTGAACAATGATGCCAACAAAATCTTTTTCTCTTCAAACAACTGTCGCATCTCGTACTATCAAAGCACATGGCGTTTTCAAAATCAACTTTCAAGTCAATAAACACCATCGACTAAACACAAGTCGAACAACACGATCGACACACATAGTCGTCAGACAATCATCGACACCAGTTGAGACTCATTTGAAACATCTCAACCTTCCCAAACTAACAAGTCGACAAACATGATACACAGTCATGTTACAATCATGAATCACTCATGATGAACCATCACCAGGTTCACTGCTTATACATACATAAAAACAAATGCATGTTCATGACTCTTCAACTCTCCTTCCAGTACAAACATAAGTACAACCCCAAAACATA
>ML864250.1:6050-22578 GCA_009831015.1 Picea engelmannii | reverse complement strand
ATTGTTGAGTGATAAAAAGAGGGCATTGTCCCTTTTGAATAGTATGGGCAATAGATTACAAGTTTTTAAATTTCTTAAGAAATTGTTGAAAAATTGAATAATGAAATTCTTTGTTTTCTTTTTTTCTTTGTAGGTGATTTCGGCAACGACCATGATTGAGTGGAAGGAACGGGAGCATGATCTCGATGATTTGGATGCTTTGCAGAGTCCCCGTACGCGGGCCGCTTTGAGAAATTATGGCCTTCTGAAATTCTTCAAATTGAAAAAGATGAAGAAAGAGATTCTTCTGCTTGAGCACATAATCAGTTTGTGGGATGTCATAGAGAAAGGGTTTCGGATCGGAACACAGATTCTAACCATCGAGTTGGAAGATGTATATTTCTTGATTGGCCTCTCGAAAAGAGGGGTTCCTATAGATTTTTCTGGAGAGAGGGTGCTTCTTGAGCAAGTGGGTGTGTATCTAGCATGTCATTGTGTCCCAGGAGCAAGACTAGTGGGGGGTAGAATCCCAATCAAGGATATCAAAGAGTTACCCCTTCAGTCTATTTTTTTCGCCATCACGAGTGTGACAGGAAGCACTAGCGCACATCTGGCGTCGAGATCACATGTAGCTTATGGCGTACAGTGTTTGGAGCCAACACTGTTTAACTGGAGCGTAGGGTTTCTTCGGAATGTGAAGGAACAAGTTTTGAGGTGTAATATGGGGAAGAAACATTTCGGATATGGTTCTTTCTTGGTATCATTATTCTTAGAGTGCATCCCCCAGATGCAGCCTCAGATTTCATTGGTGGTACAACCAATGGAAGAACCACGGATGGAATGGTGGACTAGTCTATCTCCGAGACTAGTGGTAGAGTTGGAGTTTCGTTTCACCGGTGACTTCTTCGCCTGGCTGAGATGCCAATATATTTGGATAGAAGACTTCCCATATGCCGAGGTGGAATTTTGTGGGAGCATGGATTTGATTCTACCCACGGGGGAAGATTGGGATGTGTCAGGTGAGAGACTAAGCAACACCTTGTCTAGTTTTTTGTTTTAAGTTTTTAAACGTATATATATAATTTTTGGGTATGTAGAAGAGTTTTTAATGGATGTATTGTTTTCAACATGTAGATAAGGGAGCAATGTTCCCGGATAAGATACCAATACTAGGACATCGCGGGGGTGCTTAGGTTGCAGTATATCCGGGGGTACCGGTGATAGGTCTCCGGGAAGTTGAAAGAAACCATCAAGGCCTCACAATGGGCATTCCTCCTCTACGGAGAAGAGAAGTGCCTTTACATCTACAGAGACACACTGTGGGGGTGCCTGAGAATGTTAATTCTCTACTAAGATGAGTAGTGCGAGTGGTGATATGTTATTCTCAACATAATGCAGTGCAGAGAGATTAGAGTCTCTCTGGGGATTGCGTATTTTGTATGACTTGTCAGATGATGTTGTATGGGTGTAAAGACCCAAAAAATTTCTCTTCCAGATAATTTTTTGATGTAATCAAAAAAATTTCATTCATGCTATGTATATATATACAGTTTTGAGTTTTTGTAGTGCCAAAAGATTTGTGAACGATGATGTCTTTAATGTGATGTGTTTTTATTTACATGTGATGTATAATTTGTTTTCCTTCATGAAACCTTATCTATGGGCGAGATACCGATCCATGATGTAATTAGCTAACGAATCTGAAACATTGTTGAGTTCTATTGGGATATGTTTGTATTCGATGTAATCAAATATTTGTTCAAGATGGCGAGCTTGTAGGTGGATACATAGTAGGATAGGATTACGAATAGCGTCGATACAGTTGAGTTTATAGACCACGAGTTGGGAGTCTAGGTTAACAATGATACGAGAGATACCTAGGGAGGAGGCTTGGGTCAAAAGTCTGATGACAACATGATATTCTGCCATGTTATTAGTCGTTGGTCCTAAGCAAATACCTCCTGAACTCACCACCTCATCAAATTGGTAAATGACCCATGTTGTCGAAGCAATGTTTCGAGTGTGTCGACTAGTGCCATCTAGAAACCCGACAAATATAGGAAAGGAAAATGTCGTCTGCACATGAAAACACAAGGCACAGTTATGAGTGGAAAAGGTAAATACTCGAGCACGCAAAAGAAATAGAGACACCAAACTAAAATGAAATAATGTACAACGTACACATGCTAGATGATCTAGGCATAGTACGTTTTAAGGTAAAGCCCGTTTTGGGGCTCTCCTAGGGAAATTCCATCATAATCGACTAATTCGTAGGCGCCTCTATGAAAAACACGTTTCATAATGTAAGGGCCATGCCACAGAGGTTCTAACTTACCTGTCCCTAGTTTTTCATGAGCCTGGTCATAGACGAGGACTAAGTCTCCTTCTGCAAAAGGCTGAGGATGGACGGATTTGTCGTATTGATTTTTTATCCGTTTTTTATGTGCCTCCTTAACAAGAGCGACATTGCGACGTGTTTCGTCAAGTTTGGTTAGATATAAGAAATGTTCTTCTTCAGCAAAAGTATGGGGTAGGAGTTCTTCTTTAAGTTTTAGAGATGGAATCTCACACTCGATTGGTAAAACAACTTTGATGCCATACACTAACTGGAAAGGAGTGAATCCAGTTGCGGTTTTCGCGGAAGTACAGTAAGCCCAGAGAGTGGAGAAAAGTTGTAGATGCCAGGATGTCTTATTTTCCCCTACCATGTGTTGAATCATGGTTTTGAGGACCTTGTTGATGGCTTCAACTTGTCCATTGGCTTGAGGATAGTATGGGGATGAGTTTTCATGGCGAAAACCCAACTTTGCATGCAATTCACTCATCATCTAGTTCTTAAAGTGTGAACTGTGATCGGTGACAATGGCACGTGGTACACCAAAACGAGTTATGATGTGGTTAAAAACAAAAAGAGTAGTGGTACAACCATCATTCAGAAAGGTAGGCATAGCCTCATCCCATTTGGTAAAGTAGTCAACGGTGACGATTATATAACCATGCCCCACGACTGAGGTAGGCTTACATTGCATAAAATCAATACCCCACTTGGCGAAGGGGTCGATGGTGATAATGGGGTGCAGTGTAGTAGGGTGGGTGCATGCCTTGTTGTTAAAAACTTGGCAGGGTGGGCATTTTTTGATTACCTCAATACAATCTTTGAAAATCAAGGGCCAAAAATAGCTAGCACGTAGAATTATTTGGGTTGTGGCCATCCCAGAAAGGTGACCTCCACAGGCTCCAAGGTGACAGTCATACAGAATGTGTTTATCCTCTGCATGAATCAAACATTGTCGAAGGATAGTGTCAATACCACAGTGATACAAGGTGTCATCGACGATAAGATAATGATTAGAATGGTGGCGAATACGTCGACGCTCTTCATGAGAAGTGTTAGGTTGAAAGCATTGGGTTTGGAGGTAAAGGAGGATGTGTCCATACCAAGGATTAGAGGTGTTGATGAGGAAAAGAGTTTCATCAGGGAGAGAATCTCTAGGTTCGATGTCTTCATTAGCATGGGGGAGATCGCAGATAAGCTCCGCAAACACCAGGGACTTTTTGGCTTTGGACTTCACAAATTCAAGATCGAATTCCTGAAGAATGACGATCCATTTAGAGTATTTTCCCTTGAGCACTTGATGTGTCAAGAATTGGTACATGGGGTTTGAGTCTGCAATCACCGTGGTGGTGCATAGTTAGATGTAATGGAAAAATCTCTCGACAACGATGACGACTACTAGAGCTAGTTTCTCTACATGTGAATATCGGAGTTCGGGTCCAGATAGACTCTTTCTCAGGTAATAGATCACATGTTCCTCACCATTGGGGTCCTCTTGAACTAACACCATTGCAAGAGTGGAAGTGGAGGCAGCTAAGTAAAGGATGTAGTCCTCTGTATATTCTGAAGGATGCAACAAAGGTGCGTGGGTCAGGGCATGCTTGAGAGCATCAAATGATCATTGAGTGATGTCACCCCAGATGAAAGGGTTTTTTTTCTGCAACAACCACATGAATCCTTTAGTTATCTCAGCGTAGTTACAAATGAAGCGGCGAAGGAAGTTTGCTTTTCCTTGAAAACTTTGGAGTTGAGTCAAACTAGTAGGTGGGGGTAAGGCCAGAATATCCTTAATATTTAAGGGATCCACCCAAATCTCGTCTTTAGAGACAACAAAATCGAGGAGTCGACTAGATTCGACAACAAAAATACACTTATGTGGGTTCAAGCGGATACAGTAAAACCGACATCGAAGAAAAATAGCACGTAAGTGATCAACGTGATCTGATCGATTGAATGAGTGGGTAGGTAAGTCGTCGAGGTAAGGTTATGAAATATGCTTGATATCATGGAAAGTGTACAACATGGACCGCTGGAAAGTAGCACCATCATTTTTTAGACCAAATGGAATCTTTCCATAGGCGGAATTTCTCCATGGGCAGATAAAGGTCATCTTATGTTGATCAGCAAGTAAAATTTCAATCTGGTTATACCCGAAAAAACCATCCATGAAGGAGAATATTATGCTCCCAGCGCAATTATTAATGATCTGGTCGATGAAGGGCATAGGGTAGTTGTCCTTTGGACAAGCCTTATTGAGATCATGATAGTCAACACAGACACGAATGGTCCCTTGTTTTTTGGCAACCGAAACAAGGTTGGAGACCCATTATGTCAAAGGGACCGGATAGATAAAGCCAGATTTTAAAATTTTCTCAACTTTTGCCTTTATAGCCACGATTTTCTTGGGATGAACCAAGCGGAGTTTCTGTCAAACAGGTTTTTCACCTGGGTAAGTCTTGATTTCATGCACGACAATCGAGGGGTCGATTCCTGGCATTTCTTCGTAGCTCCAAGTGAAGACATCAGGAAATTCTTTAAATAGAGCAGTATAAGATATCACTTCTTCGGGTGTGCAATTAGCACCAAGGTTGATGTTTTCCACAATGCCTTCTTTGATCAAAATATCAATAACGATCGTAGTAGAGATATTACCCATATTCCCCTCAGAAAGAGTGTCTTGTGTGAGGATGGGAGATTGTGGGGAATGGGTAACATCAGGAGGGAAGACAGAGTGTATGTCATTGTGAATTTCTTCCAAAGGCGGAAGAAAAGAGGATCGATGATGGATATCATCCCAAGGTACATCATCGATACTAAGCATTTCCATTATAGATTCGTCGGAAGGAAAAATGTGGGAAATGTAGTCGATTGCGGACAATAGGGAATCCAACCATAACGGCATCAAGTAGGCATCGGGTGCCAATAAATGGGGGTTGTCTGGGGAGGGAGAGGTATATTTAATAGCCATGTATGTGGCCTCAGCTGGGCTAATTGGCATAGTGTCACCTAGCACATCGAATTCCATAGGACTAGGTACAATCCAAGGGTCGGATGATTCCAAAGATTGATAAGCCATAGTGGAAATCATATTGACGGTGGAAATATGATGTGTGGTGGGTGGAAGTGGTGTAGAGAAGGTACCCATAAGGCTATAATATTTCAAAAATCCAACACCAACGCTTTCATATGTAACTTGGTGGTCTCCCAAAAAAGGAATGTTGTTGGCGATAGGGGCACGAGCGTCGGGTGTACAAAAATGTAGTTGATCGATAGTGAAATTTTTTCCTTGATGGGAGAATTGTACACATAAAAACACCGACGAGGCAATGACAATCATAGCATAGAACCAACTTCTTCCGAGTAGTAGGTTGTAATCGAGGGGGGCATCGACCACCTCGACATCAACGGTAACAGTTTTTCCGCCCAACTGAACAACTAAGGATTGTAAAAGTCTGTGAGGATGAAAACCTCGCCCATAGAAAGCGCGTAACATCGTAGGGGATTTGTTAAGGGCAGTTGATTTTAAGCCTTTCCAACAATCTAAAGACATGACACAAGTAGAGGCTCCCTCATCCAAGATAGTTCGGTGGATTTGTTGATTGTGAACAACAACATCGATCTGAAAAGATAGTTGGTGGGAGATTCGAGGTTGATGATCATCCAGATTAAACATGAGGTTATTAGATGACTCGGGATCAAAAGCATCGATGGCATCTAAGAGCATTATATGTTGGCTGTGACTGTGTTGTAGAACTTCCAAAGCAGACATAGCACATGGTGCTTGAGATAAATCTTCAACAATGTTATAGTTTTGGGCAGCCCGTGAACTAGGATTAAAGGTAGATTTACGGATAGTTCTCTTAGGAGGGTGTAAGATGGAGTCAAACGAAGGTTTCTCGATCTGAAGTGGCCCAGACGGAGGGCTAGTAGATGGAGGGCTAACGAAAGATGGTAATGGGTCTAGTAAGGAACCGTTAGTGGGCTTCTTCTTATCAGGTTTAATTGGTGTGTCATATGTTGTAGTGTGAGTGGTCAAATTAATCCCGTTAAACATGTAAATGTGGGAACTTGTCAAGGCCTCATCATGGGATTGGTTGGAACTTCCCCCTGGAGTGGGGGTTTGAGCAACCAAAGATTACTGCTATGGAAAAAGCTGGGTAAGCACAGCGGGTTGTGAATTTCCCTTAAAAATCTTGGCCACTTCATCGCGATGTGGATAGTCTCGAGTGTAGTGATCATCGCCACAAATGAGACATGGTATTTTTGGTTTTTGTTGTGGTTGTTTTTGAGCAGCTGGGGTTTGAGGTTGATTTTTTGGTTGTTCATTGATGTTCTTTTTCTTTGGTTTATTTCTTGCTTTCTTCTTGCCTCTAGATTGTTGTGAAGGGGTCGATTGGACCATATTCACCTCAGAGACTTGAGTTTGAGGGGAGGTAGAAGAGGGTGCGGTCGAACTGGGAGAAGACGTCGAAGTGGGCTGCTATATTGTTCTAGTCGACTAGGATGTAGATTGGGTTTTGACGGAGCCAATGACTCCATCCGTGTGCAAGGTAGACGATGGTTTGGATGGGTCAGTAGTGGCATGGGTAGAATTTGGTATCAATTCATACAGAGTACCAGATTGTGAATAAACCAAATCTAGGTACTGAGCTCAAGCAATAGCTTCTTCCTCGGTGACTACACCACCCATAGCAACATCACGAGCGATCTGGGGTCATTCCTGACCCATTATTAGAAGAAGGTTAATCACGAGCGATGGTGAACCATTCTTCTAATAATTGGTCAGGAATGACCGCTTTGATTAACCTTCGTCATCGTCTCCATTCATGAATATGATCAGAGATATCTATGAAGGTTGTCTGACGAAGGGAGGTCAATAGTTCGGTACCCATATTGTATTGAATGGGTAGTTGGAAGTGTGTGAGGAAGGACATGGCAAGGGAGTTGAAATCGTGAAAAGAAGAAAGTGGTAGTTCAATATACCACTTTGTTGCAAAACCCATAAGCGTTCGTTGAAAAAGATGAAAACGTATAAAATCATCCAAGAGGGACTTGGATGAACACCACAAATGGAAAGTCATCACATAGTTGTTTGGATCTTCTCTGGAATTTCCGTCGAATTTTGGAATATCAGAAGGAAGTTTAGCTGGAATAGTTGGCCAAACCGGAGAATGAAAAATAGGATCATTCATTAACTGAGACAAGTCTAGGAGGTCCATAGTTACTAGGAAAGGTAGTTGTTGATTAACTTGCGGGTAATACTGGTGTGGCATAGGAACACCAGTAGGACCATACACTGGGTTAGGTGGATAATTGTAACCAATGGGTCCTCTTGTAAAGGTTGGTGTTGACCAGGGTACACAAGATTTGAGGGGGTTCGAGAAAAATGTGCGAGCGGAGGATAACTAGATGGGTTTTGAGGATTATAAGCCATATTTGGCATTTGTCCATAAGGAGGATATAGATGAGTCCCTTGAGGGGGAAGAGGTTTTTGTGGAGCTTGAGGATTGTGTCCCCCCGAGAAATGTGGGTTTCCTGGGAAAGGGATATTCCACGGATTGGGTGTGGTAGACACATTTTGTCCATACGGTTGATGGTAGGTTCCGGATTGAGGTTTTCTCCTAGCATGAGGGTGCCCAAATGGACGTTGTCCTCCGGTGGAAGGATGCCCCCCAGCTTGAGGTAGAGTTCCCAGAATTTGGGAACTAGACGTAAATGAATAACCGGTGCTGCTTAATGGGTTAAATCCACCAAGACTAGTCCCTCCAGGTTGTTGTATATGTATAGAACTTCCAGGCATAACTTGGGTAGTAGTGACAGCGGAAGAATTCAGTGCTCTGTACCCAAAAGGGAGTGATGATGAAGGTCTAGGTTTTAGTGGTGTGCCAATTGCATCTTGTCTAACCACCACATTACCGGCGGGAATAGTCGGGACGTGAGGGACCATTGTAGAGTGGGTCGTATGGAGAGAAAAAGTGGACCTTGGGCCAATAGATGATGTGTTCGGATCAACAGATGGTGTAGTTGAAAAAACGGTAGTACCAGTAAAATGTTTTAAGGGTATGGTGTAGGTGATGGGTGTGTCGGCACCTATTCCTGTTCCATAAAGATCCTGCACCATGCGTGGTGGACTTCGAACAATGTCTACGATCCAAAAGGGGTCGTCGACTAGAGGGTTTGAATGAGACCCAGTCGAAATGTCAGAAGGACTGATGACGACAAATTCACCGGCTGAATTGAGTTGGAGAACACGTCTCTCATATCCCTCCGGAATGCGGAAAGCCTCCGGAGATTCTGAAACAATTCGAAAATTCTCTAAAGAGGTGGGAACTTATTCTTGGGAGGTTATAGTGTCATGAACCTTGCTCTTTTGAGGAGATTCCTCCATAGAATGAGGGGGTAAAGGGGTATTCTCTTCCATATTTTATGGAGGAAGTCCCTGTAGCCTCTGTAAACGACGTGGAGGGTTGATGTTGGCGAAAAAGAGTTGGCAGAAAAAATCTATGGCTAACTACCTAAAAGAAGCAACATATGCTAATAGAATCTAGGAATCACAACCAAGCAAACAAAACCTTCTCTCGATGATCGTACTAGTTGGTGATGAAATCCAACATCACGTGATCAAGTCAATAAGGGGCGGGGATATGGTGGAACAGTTACAATGGTGACCTGCTTAACAGACTTTCACCTTGGTGCAAGCTTCCATGCAGTAATTGTGGATTTATCCTCCAAGGAGACAGAGTGAGTTTGACCAATGTCTGTTCCAGGTACAGTGATACTTCCCTTCACTGTCACCTTGTGTAAGACCCTAAATATTATGGCCACTAAGGTTACCAATTCATAGTCAGCCCCTGGGTGGGTACAGTCAATAGTCCAGTCCAAACGTATAGGCAGGGTATCTAGCCCGAAATCAACTTGAAAGGATTCCACTCAACATTGTGGGTATACATTTAAGCGATCCCCACAATACGATCTGACTATTAGAATCAGTCAAACCACAGAGGGATAATCTCCGTAGCTTTCCTGAGTGCGACCTCGTGTGTAACCCCTATGTGAGAGGGGGATCCCAGGCAGACTTATACGGAAATTGGATTTGACTCCCCCTAGCTCAGGATGCTAATGTTTGTTTTTGAAAATTTGGAGAGTTATTCTCATAGCCTAATCCAAAGTACTAATCCTAGTCTACTGTTGGTGGAGGATCCTAGAAAAGAAAGTGTTCTAGATAGTTTTTAATTAGCGTTCATTTTATAGTTGTTCTTTACTCAAAAGGGGTGCATGGAAGTGAAACGGATGGAATGATGACTCAATCCCAAAAAATTCATCAAAGATGATAAGCAATCATTTATTTTCTATGAATGTCTATTTAAAGGAGAGAGAGAGTTATTTTCACTAACAAACACTACGAAGGAATGTCCTCAAACAAATTTTCTTCAATCAAATCCGATGTGGTGCTAAAACGTTTTGGAGATGTCTTCTAATATGCAAATCAATCATGAAGATGTCTCTTTATTGTTTGTGTGCGAATAATGATTAATTCAAAATGACACTTCTCCTGCCAATTATCCTTTTGGATCAAGGAAACTTAGACAAGCATAAGCAGGTTTCGTACAAATAATACACCCTCCTGCTGTGATCGAAAACAAGAAGCAAAAAGAAAACAAAGAACACAAATAATTTCACACAAAAGAGAGATGTTGAATAACAATGACCTCAACAAAAACCAAATGAAGATATTTGTAGACTTCTGATGTCCTTCACTAGAGTTTCTTGCTCAGTCAAAAAGGAGAGAAAAAATAATGCATGGATTTCAAACTCTCAACAACAGAAAAACTCAAAAAATAATGAAGAAGGCTAAAAAATCTAAACGGCAAGGTATTTGTTCCTCAGAAGGAAGGATGTCAAAGTTTAGTGGGAAGAAGCATTGACTCATAAAGAGGCTCAGCAAGTGAAACACAGAGACTGGACCCTGGAAAAAGCAATTATGGAGAGGTTTTTTTCCAAAAGAGGGTTGGCACTCTGGTGTAAGGGGAATCAAGCATTATAGCACTTTGTCTAACACATCCAGGGAGTTTTGGCACTCTGTTAACACAACCATAGGGGCGCCAGGCTTGAAAATCTCATGAAAATGTCCAAAAATCCAAAATTTCAGTCGAATTTTGGCAATCAAGCTGAGTGTGATGGGGTAAGGAGTCAATCAACACATGAAATCAATCTAAAAGGGGTGAACTAGGTCTGAAAACAATCAAAGGGTAAGACAAGGTCTATGATGAAAAATCAAAACCCAAATTTTCAATTCGATTCTCCCCAGCGGAGTCGCCAGTTTCAAAAAATAATGAAGAAGGCTACAAAATCTAAACCGATCCTGATGTAGTATGAATCTAACCATGTGAATAGATGTCCTGATGTCGAACATGGCAGAAACCACTTGATTACCGGTCAATGATGTAAACCATTAACAAGCACGAGGGAGATCACCATTAATTTCAATGATTTCGTTGAACATTCGTGGAATCATCCGATTAGAGGTCAATGATGTAAACCCACTGTCAAACGTGAGGAAACCTGCCATTGAGGCATGCAGGTCCCAAAGTACTAACTATTTTCTAAGTCTAGTTACTGGATAATGTGTTGAAGTTGATAGGAATAGACTCGTCGAAGGAGGGCCTTCATGTATCCCCCATCAACGACACAAAACGAACACAAAGATGTAATTGGTAGATCACATGAACATGGACTGACATGGTTATTGAGACAAGATATTTGTGATGGTTGACTCTCGAGGCAGATACTTCCCTTGAACATTGAGGCACAACAGCAGAAACATGACATGGACCAAAACTTGATGATGCAGTGGATGTTGTGACTTACGTCAAGTGACCCAGAGAAGTGAAAGAAACTCAAAGGATTGGCTCAGTGCATAAGCTCAGTGGATTATAATGCGTGCAAAATACAAAGTACCATGTTCAAGGGTGACTCTAAGAATTACTTGGTAATGCTCTCAAGAGATTGCTTGGCTTGCTTCTTTCAAATTTTCCCCCATCCAGATAGATGAGTACCTCATTTTAATTTAATGAGGTCAAGGAGGCTAACACATGTTCAATATAACTCACCTTCAATAAGTTCCTCTTCCTTTGTTTAACGATCTGGAAGAAGTAAGGGTTCGGTCCCATACGAGTCTGTCGATGTTCGTTTTAGTGAGTCCAAAGACAGAAAACTAGAAGTTTTTTCATGATTATAGAGTCTAGAAAAACACTTAAAAGAGAACTCTCTCAGTTCATTTTTCGTACAGTTAGTCTCATGAGGCCGAAAAAGAGATAAACTACCACTCGAAAGATGCCCTTTCGAACCTTTTAATGAGTGTAAAATGAAGCAAGATCACTCGACAATCTTTTCATATTTAGAGAGTCTGAAAAGAGTTTAAAGATGACTCCAGGGGGTTCATTTTTTGTGTGTCCATACGAGTCCTAAAAAGAGATAAAAGTCTACCCGGTGCATTCTTATATTCTCGAGCTTGAGAATGAACTAAGACTATGCTCATGGATGTGACAAGGTAAACAAACAATCATAACTGCTTTGAAACCTGTAGTGTCAAAACTGCAATCCAGAGGTTTAGTGAGGCCATTATATTGTCAAAGAAACCCACAAATAACTATACCTTATAAAAAATGGAAATTTATAAATAGTAATACAAGAAAAATCGTCATTTACCATTTCATTTTGCATAAGGATTTGTAGCAATGGAGATTCTCATTTTGGAAGTGGATCCTGTTTTGCTTGATACCGGAGCTACGATTGACCATTTCTCTCACCGTTTGGACCAGGTAGATATTCATCTCCCCTTCTTTCAATTACATGGTTCAATATTTTTTTTCACTACAATATTCAAAAGATCCACGATCTGGATGACAACAACTTCAGTAATTGCTTTCCTCCAATTCACTATATGTTTCCTATGAGATCATAGGTTTCATGCTTCCAATTCTTCCCCCTTTTTCACCATCATAGAGCCTTATTATATAGGTTTAGAGAGGCCTAACCTCTTGAGGTATCTTTAGGGTAAGATGAGGATTTTCCTCCTTGAGTCAGGGATCTTCCCTAAGACCATGGATGAACCAGGAGTTCGAATGCAACTGCCTTCCAATATTGAAATATATTCCCCTTATTCTCCTCAACAGATCAACTACTTCCCGGAATAGGTAGCGCTCCCTCAAAAAGGCCATCAAATCGCTATAGCGCTCCCTAGTAGGATTTAGGGGGGCATCAACGCTCTTGAAATGCATAGCGCTCCTTCAGAAGGATTGTTTGGTGTTATAACGCTCCCTAGCACTTTATAGGGGAGCGCCAACGCTCCTAAGAGTGATATAGGGGAGTGCTCTCTTCTAAAACCTTAGATTGAATGCTTCTTTCAGGTGGCAAGAGGTACTTAGCTCCAGTTAACCATTCCTCTTCCTTCAAATCAAGTGTTTGAGGCATTTTAAGTGTCTTCTTAAGGTCGTTATAAGTATGACATGGGTATCATGGCAGCATGCTTTGCTTGACACTTGCGACACTTGTGAGCAACATGGGACACTTGTGACACTTATCAAAGTGAGTAATGTTGATGTGTAACAATGGGCATATCCTTTAATGAACTTCCTGTAATATCATGTGTGTCCCAGCGCAGTGCGCAGCTGTTTGACAGAAGTAGGAGGGGTTAGATCTACTATGATGGCAATTTTAGATGGATCTACCAACAATCCCTTCTTGCATACAATATGAACTAACAACAATCCAAATGGTGAATATAAAATGCAATTATTCAGGTTTATGGAAATCTGACACTGCCTGCATTTGTCGAACATTAGCCTTAGACATTCAATATGATTTTTCAATAAACTAAAAATAGTACAATCATCAAAATATGCTTTTATAAATTTATGTAGGAACTCTTTGAATGCTTCGACTACCACCCTGGAAAAGATGGTTGGGGCATTCTTCGATCCATACGGAATTACTGTATATTGGTAGAATCCCCATTTTGTGGAAAAGGTATTCTTATGGAGATCTTCCTTGGCAATCTGGATCTAATGGTATCCTGAAAATCCATCTGTAAAAGAATATACTTCCTGACCTCCTACATTATCTAACACTTCGTTAGTAAATGGCGTAGGGAAGGGGTCATGAAAACAGGAAGCATTCAAATTCTTGAGGTCTACACAGATCCTGATCTCTCCCATCTTCATCTATTTTACCACCATAGGGATAATCCACTCTGACTCTTCAACAGGTTCTATAATCCTTGCTTCTAGAATTCTATCGAGCTCAATCTTCACTTGCTCCTTATATTTAGGGTTTAATCTGTAGGGTCTCTGCTTGATTGGTCTTGCATGTGGTTTCAAAGGGATCCTCATCTCTCCCATGGGCCCTTTAATGCCCTTCATATCCATGAACTTGGTCGGAAACAAGTCCTAATATCCATGCAATAACTAGGTGATCTTGTCAATAGTGGCAACATCCTAGTAATCTCTAACATTTATAGGATTCGGTGTCTGATCTATTCCCATACTGACTTTCTTGATCTTGATCGAGTTTCCCATAAATGTTATCTCAACTCCTGGTCCTTCCACATCTCTCTAGCCTTTTGTTTCTATGATGTTCACCTTCCTAGGATCATCATATTCATAAGCATTGATGTTGTAACAGCCTTGCAGTTTATGGAGAGGCGCAGTCCATTCATCCTCTTATTGATCCAAAGGGAGGCTAAGTGCCTCAAATAATGTTTTTCTTACAGTCTGTAATTATTGATCTATTTTAGGGTATTGGCTTTCGAATAGAAAGGTGGTGAAATTTTTTTGAGTCATACCTGTCCAATCTGCAATGATGAGGTGCAACTCTGCTTGAAGGTACTAGTTGATAGGGATAGTGTCCCATGTGTTTATGAATTTGTGCACCCACTGCTCTTGAGGAATGGCTCTCCAATATTCCTCGCAACTTTTCACATGGTGCTTTGGGCAGCTTCGACCTATGTACCTAACTTTACAGCCTTCTACTTGTGTTGAGAACCGCACGGTCATGAGGGTATGCCATTGTACCCATTTTTTAATGTTGTTTTTATGCATCCCCCACCATCTTGTTGGTGTGGCTTTCAAGGCCTCATCCATTTCCAGCAAGTGTTTTTGTGTTGGTACACTTTCTTCAAAGTTCGATAAGAAGGTCTCTAATGGATTCAGACCATCAAAGGTGGGTAATTTACTTACTATTGTGCCGATCCAACGTAATTCCCTAGTTAATCTAGCACATCTCCTTGTAGATACTTCATACATTTTGTTCTTCCAGTTCTCCAGTGATTCTTCTGAGTCTGATGAACATGTGTTGTCACTTTTCCAACTTATATTTCCATTTGCTGTAGGATTAATGTAATCCTACTATCTGGATGTTAGTTTGTATATGTTTTCTAGTTTGTATGTGCGGTATTCTTCTCTAATGGGCTCAGTGTATCATGGACCTTCATTGGGACATAACAGTGTGATGACCCTAAGGCCATCTCCTTAAAATTTCATTCATATTTTCTTTAAGTCGACCACAGTGGATTTATTGAAATCCCAATCAATTCCTAACAATGTAGGATAAGGACAACTATCATCAACTATCTCAATTACCTCAAATTCTGAAAACGTCCTTACTCTGTCGATGTCCACAAGTACATGTTCCAATCTGCCAAAGGAGTTTACTACCTACTGATTATCCATCCTAAGCCTGATAGGGGAATATATCAACTTAGGTTTTCCCATCAGTGCCCAGGTTTGCTTCGTCATGACATTTACCTCGGACCCTAAGTCAAGGACCACATAGTCTATATCATATTCTCCAATATGAGAATTCAGTTGTAGTTCCTTGTTTGTCCTTCTCTTCTTGTATATTTTATTTATGTATTTATTCAATAAAGTATCTTCCCTTCCTATCTCATAATGTCTGACCAAATTTTGCAGTTCTTGTATAGCTTTCTCATATTCAATCAATTCTATAAACGTATACAAGAAGATGACAAGTTTACGTGTCTCTTTTCCATCTCCGAGTGAAGAAGAATAATCAAATGCTAGAGGAATTCCAAATTCTCTAGCTTATGGTTGTTTCTTTGATGAAGAAACTTGGTCTCCCTTGAATTCTCTTCTTGCCTCCTCAAACATTTGTTTTTCTTTCTTTGCATCAAAATTTTATATCTTCTTTGCAACTTTCCTGATTCCTGATTATTCTGTAGTATACCCTTGGTTCATTCTGTCTTCTCCTATAACAGTGCCTTCTTGAGTGATAACAATGACTCTAGGGTCTTCTCCGCGAGGTTCGGCTTTGATCAATTGTATCTGCGAGTTCTGTTGAGGTCACTGTTTCTCTTGAAGTTTAGCCAGCAATGATGGACATTACTTGATGACATACTTGAAAGAGTTGCAATAGTTGTAAGTGGTACAAGGGTTTTGATGGTCCCTTTCCAAGTGTCCAGGATGTGCACAGTTATAACAGATTATCTTTCCTCGATCTCAACCCATACCTCCTCCTCTTCCTCTTCCTCGAAATCCACCACGAGGGTTGAAGTTTCCTCTCCCAGGGGAGTTATACTGCATAGTGTTTCCTTCTTGTTGTACTTCTCCTTGAATATTGTATATATCCATTGAAATTTCATGCATGAGATATTAATCCCTACAATCCCTATCATCATGTCCCATGGACTTACAGAATGTGCAATACATGTTTTTGGGTGTCTGAACATATTTTTTCATGTAGTAGCACTCACCAGGATGATATCTATTTCTGCATACCTCACATGAGGGTAGGGTAACTTGTTTCAAGGGGATTGGAGCTCCAGAGGCCAAGTATTCATGGAATAGGGGACAATGTTCCTTTTCATGGACTTCTGACCTGCATCTGACACACCAGATGTCTTCTCTTTTATATTTTCCATTTTCTTTCTTCATATCTTCGACCTGTAGAAACAAACTAGTTAGTTGACTCAATATTTGGATCATACCTGAGCTGGATTCTCCCATAGGGGATGATTCTAGCTTCATGGAATGATATAGTGCCTTAGCCTACGAAGAAGTCTTCTATTGCATCATAGGAACTGTGATGTGTGGTAAGAGGGAAGCAATGAACCATTCCTTGTTCTGCTCATCTGGGATTTGAAAACTCACATGGCATGTCAAGGTATTGAATATCTGATCGAACTCCCATACTGGTTCA
>WSFP011423816.1:0-22578 GCA_009831015.1 Picea engelmannii | reverse complement strand
ATATAAGTTGGTTGATTGGAAAAATTAAACAAAGGGGGGATCCCCCTCGCCAAGAGAGCTCCTCTCACTTTGGCTCCTGTCCAATCACACAATGACAAAGGTAGGTGTCACACCACAGATGTCTCCCCTTGGGCATGTGGTTGACATGCACTCCCATGACTCCACATTAAACCATTTGAACCAGGGACTATCGTTTCCACATTTCAATCTCCAATTTTCCCTGAGATGTAGGATGTATTGAGTTGTACCTTTCTTCGCTATAAACAAGGTAATGATACAAGGAGGTGGAGATACAGGAACAAGAACTCAACCTATATGCAGACATTTAATTGTAGAAGGTGGTGAAGCAACGCCAACGACAAAGCTCATGCATGGGGTTGTTTACTCGGGAAATGGATCAAATTTCACATCAATTGTAGATATGTTTCCTTGTGGATCAATTTTGCGTCATCTGCGATCCTTAATTTTTCTTGCTTCTTTGTTGGTTGGGAAATCCAAGACAATGACGCCTATGAATTCACCACAGTGGACGCACATGGTAGAACAATTGGAGGTGAACCTGACATACTCCAAGAATTCAATTCTCACCTTGCAGATTCGATTTAATGGACTTTCTTCCCATATTCTCACCATTGTGGAGGAATCAATACCTCAGAGACATTCAATCAAGCAACTACAAGATGAATGTGATGCACTCAAGAAACAATTATAAGAATTTTGGGCTCGCCCTCAACATAATTACAACTCAAGGAATTCATAGGAGGCCTCTTCTCTGCCAACAACTCTTGTCCAACTTGACCTGAACACACCAACTTATGGAAATGACTGATGATACCATCATAGTTCATTCCCAAACAATTTTTTCCAAATGCTTAATTTTTGTATAAAAATATTGGGCATCTATTACATAGTATATGTTGGCAATTTGGTTGTCATTGATGTCAACCTTGATAAATAGGTGAAGTATCATGGGTTGTTTGGTTTGAGAAGCATTTTCAATATTGGACATATTTTTATGAAGGTGACTTGAATGTCAAGCATTGTCAATATTAGACATAATGTTACAAAGGTTGGACATAATGTTATGAAGGTGACTTGAATGTCAAGCATTGTCAATATTTGACATAATGTTATGAAGGTGACTTGAACGTCAAACATTGTCAATATTGGACATAATGTTATGAGGGTGACTTGAATATCAATAGAAAGATAATATTGACTAAAATATTCTATGATCTTGATACACTCATCCTATATTGTATAAGGTTGAGATTGTGTCATTAACATCCATGCAAAAAAGAAGAAACTTTTAAGAAACTGTTTAGATTAAAAGGGTAAATGGATAATATAGTATGGATCCATACAAATCACAAATAAAGAAGTTAATACGACATGGTGTATTAAAAGTGATTCATAAAATATCAATTGAAGAAGAGTCCAAATATGAGACAAAATGTCAATGGTGGATGTTTCGTGAGGAACCATTGATAACATCGAGTCACATGTCGAGTCGATTCAAACAAGAGTAAGTTCGACTATTTGGAAGTTGATCGACTACAAGACGAGTCGAAGAAAATTCGATTGACTACAAGCTTGCAGGTTGACGGAAGTTGGAGAAGATAATTCGATCGATTTCAAGACGAGTAGAAGACAATTCGACCAACTGAAGGTCGAAGTCGAAGGAGAATTGAGTTGGGAAATACATGTCATCCAAATCAAGTCGAGACGACCAAAGTTGAATTTCTCAAGTTGGTTTTCTTCCAAGTGGAGTCGGTCCAAGAAAGAAGTAACCTAAAGATCGAAGCCAGAGAAAACTTAAATACAAGTTGGGTCAAGGCTGAAGCAAGATGGGTCGACTAGAATTGAAATACTCAAGTCAAAATTTCTCCTAGTTGAGTTGACCAAAAAGATGTTTGTTGGTCAAATGAGTAAGAAAATATGAAAAAGGGTGAGACCAAGTCAAATATTTAGTGACTAGCAACTGAGAGGGAACTGATTTTAATATAAGCATTAAGTGAAATATTTACAAGTTGAATTTAAATAATCACCAACAAAGGAGATATGTGGAGGTCGATTTAGACCTTCAAAAAAAGGTAATATGTACTAGAGTCGATCTAGCATCCGACGATGAAAGGAAAATCTAGGCAAGTTTCCTTCAAAGAACCGCCTGTACCGGCCACCTTGCACACTTTCTGGGAAAATTTCTCGCATTTCGAATAATTTGGCATGTTATTCAAAAAGCCCATGTCGTAGAATTTTAAAATTTGTTTCCATCACTCCAGAATTTGTGTTAATTAAATGAAGGGGTGCAATGTTTCATTCCAAAAGGACACACTGTTTCAAAGTGACACCCTTTGGAGGAATATATAAGTAAATGAATATGAAGGGAAGAAGGGGTCTTGGTGGATATAAATATATATATAAAACTGGATTGAATGAAAGTTCATTCTACCAGGTTGGTGCATGTTTACAAGCTGAGTCTTTTCATGAGGATTGGATTCCTCACATCTCAGTTGGATCTGAGATCAACAAGATGGGTCTTGTTATAAGGGTTGGATTCCTCATTTCTCATTTGGATATGAGAACTACAAGCTAGGTCTTGTATCAGAGAGTTGGATCTCTCATATTTAGTTGAAGATATTAAATGATTGATTTTATTTGCATTCATTCAAGTTAAATAAATAAAAGAATGATATTTTGTCTACTTCATACAGTTTGTGTTATACTTGTTTATGAATAATTAATTGAACTGCATATATTTTATTCAATTAATTTAATTAATCTATGAAAGTGTGAAAAGTAGCCAAAAGTTCCAGACACTGATTCACGCCCCCTCTTAGTGTCAATGTGTGTTTCAACATTATATACTAAACACTCTGAATTTTTGTATCTGGGGAAGAAAAAATACTTTGGTAGTTTCAGTAGTGGCCCTTCATCAAGAAATTTTGGATAACTTAGAACCAAATCTGAACTTATGTATCTTTCCATCATCTTTACAATAGCTCTTTTTTAATAAAATTCTTCCCCCTCTTCCTTTAAAAAAAAGCTTTCACCATTTTTTACTCTATTACTAACTTTATGAATCTTCTATTAACAAATAATATCACCAAACATTTTATAATTAGTATTTTAAGAATTAATAAAATTGACAAAGGTTTATATACTTTTAGATAAGTATGGATGATTAAAATTTTCCTTAATTCTGACTAGGCTCTAGAAAAATACTCTTTTAGAATTTCCATGTCCTTTCTACATTGCCACTTATTTCAAGGAGAATGTAAAACAAATGATTAATATAAGTTTACATGATTATAAAACTAAAGGATGGATTGGAATAGGTGAAGGCCATGATAGTTGCACTAGTTAAGGTTGATAATGCCATCAAAGTTGGTAATGACAACACCACAAGTGTGATTTCATAACTCATAGATGTTGCATGAAGTTATTTTGTTGGAATTTCCCTTATAAGTTCCATCAAATTAAGTATATATTTATTTGAATTTTGATTTTTTCAAACAATAAAAATTTTGAGGTTTGATTTTTTAATATCTTCATTTTTTTTGTAAATAAAATATAATTTAAAATAAATATTTACTACTGTATGTCACCAACTTTGTGATATCTCAATTGATGCTTAGTAATTCAAAGGTTAACATAAACATATGTTAATACAATACAACATAAATTTGCTATAATAAATAATAAATACGACAATAAAATATATCAAAACCACATCTTATGCTTGTACTATTTAATGTATTTTCAATATGGTGGTTGTAAATGGTTGTTAACTTTTCATATCCAATATAATTATAAAATGAATAAAAAAACATAATTGGCCATTATAAACACCCATAATAAAATGACACATCCACAATATAAATGTCGAAACAAAGCATTTACAAATAATTCTTCATTGCCATCTCCTTGATTATCTTCCTCACTTCGCATTGCAACATTGTTGTTCTCAAAAACATGTTTAGATCTCTAATCATGTCTCAATACAAACCACCAATCCCCATCCAACACATCTGGGTAGAAAAACATTTGGTTGCAATGTTTTGGGAAAACATAAGGCTCCTTAGTTTCAACCCACTTTTTTCTTAGAGTTAATACATATTATCCCACTATCACAATATTCCTTTACATTTCTTCGGTCGAAGGTATCCCACCACTTGCAACAAAACATAACACATTTAAATGATGAGAAGTCCACTTACGTGATCTCTTGTATCTTTTCAATGTAACCTAACTTCCCCTGTATTAGGTTTTGATCATGGTGGCTAGCATGACTAGATTGGTCATACTCGAAATCCACTCCACAATCTTGTGTGATGTGTCCACCATCCACATATTCATTGTGAAAATGATGTCCATATGGCCACATAGATGGGAAAAAATGCACCTGTAAAAATGCGAACGAAGGACGTTGGCATATGTCTAATAATCAAAGTATTAATAAAAATATAATAAATGTAACAATTCAAATGTGAAATATTATAAATAGAACATGGTACTCAAAGAGGTTATTATAGAGTTGTTGCACCTGATATTTATGTTTAGTGCATCCATATTTTCTTTGCGTGGGTTACAACCAAACACCGCATATTTCTCTTGTATCTGGTCTGCCACCCAACTGTTGCGACATATTTTTGACATATTTTCTTATAAATGATCAAGATAAGGAATGCTTCTACCATTCAATCGCCTGAATGATTTTTTGTCATTGTATCACTTCCTTCTTTTCTCTTCATACAATGCAACCAATGGTCATGTTTCCTCTGTTTTATATAGAACAAATTTATTGATGGCATCCATTTCTGAATTTGTTGATGTATAGAAAAATTCAAAATGAATAACATGAGATCAAATATATATTATCAATTTAAAGAACAAATTTATTAATGGCATCAATTTGTAAATTCACTGATGTATACAAGAATTCAAAATGAATAGCATGGGATCAAATATATATTATCAACTTCAATGTAAACAATTTCTTTATACTGAATGGACCAAATTCAACCAACTACTCCTTATCAAGCACCTTTTTCTGTTCATTGGAGTATCTTCCCTTCCCTTTTGTCCTCATCGTGATGGTCATCCCAAATGAATGGGTCTCATGCGTCGTCAATTTTCTTGATGTACTCACTGGAATAATAGAACGAATTGTATACCATATACCCCTCTACCAGAGAGCCTTCTCGTTTTTCCATTTTTCAAACAAACCCCTTCATTTTTTTCATGTACCTCTTTAAGAAGAACATCCAACAACATGCGAGCACCCTAACTAATTCAAGCTCATCATGTAGGTGAATTAAAAAATGGACTTGCAAGACCATACAACTTGTGGGCAATTCCTTCTCAAACATACAAGCAATATCAACTATCTCTTGATACCATCGTGGAATGCTAGCCATATGAATATCCTTTGATGTGATCCAATGTACAAATATAGATAATTTCGATATGGCAAGTCACGGGTCCTAGAGGAAGTCATGGTTCACACAGCCATGCATGAGAAAAGGATAATGACACTACAAAATAGACACACACATCATTAATTTCCATAAAAATATGAGTGCATAGCTTAGTTTTACTGACAATATAGAAGTATAATCATGTATTCAACATACATACCCTTATAAGGTTTATATGGTCATGTGATTTCAACCTTGACAAATTATCTTCTACATTGAAGCAATGTTGTAGAGTTGACCCAGATAAAGAAGGTGGTTTCACACCAAATATAACATCCTTCACCATAGAAATATCATCTTTCTTCAAAATCCAAGGGACATCACCTTCTGTAAAAGACCAAGAGTGACCAACCTCTACTCTAGTTTCTTTTCTTGGCCAATGTCTTTTTTTAGTACTTGAATCACTAATATCTCTCTTAACAACTGATGTGTCACTTTTATTCGATGATATGTGCCTCCATAAAAAATATGAAACATTTTTGAATATATGCATGGGATCTAGTAAGTCACCAATATTAAGATGCTTCCAATATGGAAGCTCATAAAATATAGATTTACTTTTCATCCCAATGGGATTTTTCTCAACACAGGTGTCAGAAAATTTAGGATCATCGAACATAGGTTCCCCATTTGAATCAAACAATTCTACCATTTCATTCTCCTTCTCTGTGTCATATGCCCTAATTCAATCTGTCCGTGTCATTATTTCAGGTCTCTAAGTTCTCTCTGGTTTACCATTAAAAGAAGATGCAACTCTTCTATAAGGGTAGTATTCTGGGAGGAATACCCTCAAACATACATACACCGACTTTCATAGGTAGTTGGACCACCTAGCCTTTATAGAAGGTCCACAACATTTACATCCATGATACCCTTTTGTTACAAGACGTGGGATGTTATTGTATACATAGCATGTTAGTTTAAAAAATACATTTGCACCAAATGAAGTATGTTAAATAACATTATAGATATAAACAAATCAATCAACATGCTTATGAGAGCAAACTCCTAGTCCTAGATAATTGTGTGTGGTGTACGCACATATAACATACAATGTAAAATACCTCTCTATTGGGATGGGTATTGATACATCATATACATGCATCCATTCCTATAATTTCTTAAATTCATTGATCAGTGGTTGGAGGTAGACATCCACTCTCTTCACTTATCTTCTACTCAGGACTATAAGATCCAACATAAGATTTTCATTCTTCACAAACAATCATGGGGGGATATTTTTATTGATCACTACCATCGACCAAAAATCATAGTTGGTGTTTTGGAGGGAATACGAGTTAACTCCATCCATAGATATGCTCAATCGTAGGCTTCATACTTCATCCTTGAATTTATCGGGTCATGTATCCTCTATACACTTCATGGCTATTGAATATGTTGGGATTCACATAACTCATGGCTCACTTCTATGTGAGGCATGTTACCCTTGAAAAATGGATAATTGTTTGCAACAAAAGAGCCTTTGAATCCTTAGAATTATAGACATGTGCCTGAATATCTTATGAGGAGGACCATGTGCCTTACCCTTTATTTATGGTATATGTCATACACACATTCTAGACATATCTCTTTGTCTTCATATTCGTTTATGTATACAATACAATCACTGGGACATGGATGGTATGATATGCACTCAACAACCAACATTTTTAGCATTTTCTTTCCCTCTGCGTAGCTATCGGGAAAAACATTATCACTCAGAAGTACCTTATCTTTGAGTAACCTGTAATTAGTGGGCAATATAAATGTACACTATCATTAAGCATGAATGAAATCAACCATTTTTTCCTTCGTTCTGTGACAATTTTTTTCTCTAAAGGGTTATTTTTCCCCAGAAATAGCAGTTGCTCTGCTATTCAATTTTGAATCAAAGGAAACTTTCCAATACATATAGGATAGAAGCCATTACAACATACTCATTATGAGATTTATTCATCTCATTATGGGAATTGAACCCGGGTGGGGAGGATAACAATCATTCCTCACAACCATCCAAGCTAGACCCAATTGACAATATTCCAAAATTGGGGGACTTAATAGTTAGTTACCTCAAAAGTGTCGAGAAACATGCATCTGACATACCATACATTGCTTTCAAGTTGTACAGTAACATTGTTGTCCCTAGTTGGTATACCTTGACCCATGTACTCGACCAAAGAGAGGGGTGGTGGAAGCATATTACATTATTTCTAAGAAGGTATCTATGATATCAGTGCCATCCCCTAGTTCATTTTGCTGGCAAGCATGTAACAACATTATCAATCATATTTTTTGTACGCCTTACGAGGTTGTCTACATAAAATAGATCCAATTCACAATGTAATACCATTGAACCAGGTTAGTTTCTAGAAGATGGCATATTACTATTGGTAGGGTAAAGCAGATGCCCATTTTCATCAAGCATCTACTTGAAATATCTTTCTCTTGATAAGAGCTTGCAGAATTTTGGGACTAATGGAATACCTTGAGCATCTGAACTCGATCCTGAATCTTGATCCTGCAAAATTCAAAGAATAATTATTTAACTACACCTTCATACATAACATAAATTTAATGAGATAAATGAATTATAAATAAAATCTAGACGTATTGCAATCGACGTGAGAGAACTTGAAGGACTTCCAACAATATGGAATGAGCTGGAATCTGAAGGATTAGCCATTTTATATTATAATTCTTTGTTTCCTGCATTTGAGCCAAAACCATCATCTTGGGAAGCAAAGAACAATCTAACTTCAAACATAATTTCGAATAAATTTTAGAAATTAATGATGTTCTTAATCATATAAAGATGCACCGCCGGTGCATTTTGATAAACCAAATGCAACGGTGTGTTTAATTGAGTGAAGCATCGAAGACCGACCTTTGTTATTGCCTCTGCAAAGAAAAACCTCTACAAAATTTAAATGCAAATGTTTACATTTTCATTTTGCTAATTAAACTGTTTTACAATGCGTTATCATTTACACACTGCACCAATACGTTTCTAACTATATAGCGCATCGACTGAAGCAAGTGAGAAAAATAACGCTGGTTACTATTAATGCGTTGAAATGTATTACAAAAAATAAATTGGTGCATTACATGTACACACCACACTAGTGCGCTACGCACCGTATAACATACCCAAAATGTAATTTTTGAAAAAGAAATAGCGTGCAAATTTATCGTGAATGCGCCAAAATATACAACGAAAAAATGAGCGAAAATTTCAGTTTTTGTGTTTATAAACGAAAACCTTATTTATTCTTTTATTTTTTTGGATAAATTTAGAAGAGAGATTTGTGCAACATAGATTTATCAGCAAAGACTTTGGAGAGGTAGATTTTTTTTAGGAGCCAAATTTGAAAGGGATTACTGTAGATCACATAGAAATCTACAGTGTATAAATTTTAGGTATATGATTTCATTCTATTTATCATCTTAATCTTTCCCTTATTTGATTCAAACAATTTTTAGTGCATTCCCAAGAAAAAAAAAGGGTTTCATAGTTACCGTCAATATTGGAATCCCTAATTTCTACACTATGTTTTTTCCTTCTCTTTTTGTATTTCACAAGGTGATTTTTTTTTAAGATTTTTTTTTTATAGGGTTTGTTTATTTATATACGGGCATTTCGTATCCGTTGCAATGAAACCACTCACTGCATTGTATTTCAAACAATGTCGTTGCTGTGGGTTTTTCTTTTTAAACGTCTTCGTGGTTAACAATGCGCTTTGTACATAGGAAGAGCATCAGTGAGTGTTTTTATGTAAAAAACAATGCTTAATTTAAATTAGAAATAATATGATTTTTTTTTTTTTTTTGCAGTAGACGATGTGCATTGTACCTAGATAAGCACCAGGGAACATTTTCTTACAAAGAGCACCATGGAGTTTAAAATGGAAATAATATATTTTTTTCATATGGAAACCGCCATTTCTTAAATTTGTTCCCAGGTCGACGATGCGTAATAAACGATACTTAGGAAGCTGTGCTTTTCTTAATTCATAAAGCGGTGGTTGAATACAAAAATTTGTAAGACATTTTCATTTTCTCAACGACATTGTTATAATATACCAGTGCATATAAATATGGTTGAAGCACTGCTGCGTATAAATATGGTTGACATCCCAATGCGTATTAAGTTACTATATGCACCAGTATCAAATTTTGTAAAAAAATACATAATTTGTATATCTGTCGAATCCTAGTTTTTTTTTTTCATGAAGATTTTGAAAATTACAATGGACAAACAAGGGGAAAAACAAGAAATGCCGATAGGTATGTCCAAAAAAATGTAAAAGAAGATTGTAAAATAAATGAACATAATTGCGTCACAAGAGGATCCATCCCAACTACAATGTGCATTAGAGGTATGCAACCATTTATTTACTCTTCTATGTACACCAATTTTAATTATCATATGAAATACTAATTTTCAATTGTTTTGTTGCAGAAAAGAAAAGAAAAAAAGAACCCATTCAACACATAAAATAGGATGTCGATGAATAAAAGGGTTGATGCAAACTTTGTGACTATTTACGTTTTCGGCCTTTCCTAAGATTTCGTGTTTTTTGTGTTCCTTATATTTACAAAATTAATTTACACTTTTCCATGGATGTCTTCTAATAGATGCTAACATATAAAGATGAGCCAACCCATGAATTGATAAACATTGGTTTAAGTATGGGTTGTGAGTATATGTTGAAGTATGAAAGTTTAATTGAACAATTTGTAAGTAGCTATGTTGTTTAACTTCCCTTGTTTTATAATTAATGAAACACCAATAAAACTTTATATTAATTATATCGACTGTAATTTGTCATGGGGTATTAAACATGCAAGAAACAAAGTATGGAATATAGGCAACAAATGATATTTTGAGAGAATGCGTGAAGATGGAAGATAAAGGGGCAGAACAAAAAAAACAAGCCGATCAAGAAAACATTAGGTTAAATAACCAAAGTACAATATTGCCTACAAATGATAAAGAAATAAGACATGCATGCAACTTGAGCGATGACAATAGGTCAACTAATGAATGACAATCAATATAATTGAACGTTACAAAAGTTGTATGTTTTGGAACATTTGTCTCTGAAAATCAGGCATTTTGTTTAATGTACTCGACATATTGTCTCAATTGCATGAGGACATGTTTCTAATAAGTGTAAAAATTATATATTGGTTGCATATTGATTATTGTGGGCCTTTACGTTGTCCATTTTTGTATGATAATGGGTCTCATATTTATATATAATAAAATGAGTTTCTTATTTTATTGCATTGTCAAATGTTGTAAAATGTTGCGTTGTTGAATAATTAATATGTGGATATTTACATTGTTACAAATAACAGAGGTGTAAATCGTTGGATAACGCATTAATGCAATCATTATATCAAAATGAAATAACAAAAATATAAAACAATATTATTATAAAAAATATTTGATTTTGAAATGATTAATTGAAAATTTGTAAAAAAAAAATTAATTAAAATATATACATATGAGTGCACTATATTCTTATGAATGCACTAGACGATGTGTGCCATAACATAGAATTTGATGTGTTTTGAGGAGTCATACACACCAGTGCACATTAATTATAATAACACATCGATACGAACTATTGAGAAAAAACATCGTTCCATAAACGACATAATGTACAATAATATTTATTGTTTCAAAATTGTAGGGTGCTCATGTTTAAAATATACACTGGAGAACTAAATATAATGTATGCATTGGTGCACTACTTTTATTATACGCACCGGGGTTCTAAAGATAATGTATGCATCAGTGCTTTTAGTATAATATTCGCATCAGTGCTTAGTAACAATAATGACGTCGACATCTCACCTCAAATATTTGAAATTTCACTACCCTTCGATGCACATGGTAAAAAAAACATCGATATGTACTAATTATACATGCATCACGGGACACTCTATATTAAATGCACTGGTGCACACTATAACTTAAGCACACCATGGAATACAAAAATTAAAAAGAACTGGTGCTTCATATGCAAACAAGGAAGAATTGGTGCATAGAAATTATAAGAGAATCAATGCTATGCATACAATGAAAATGGCGAAATCGGTGCACAATAATTATAAACACACCAAAAATTTTGTATTATATTAACGCACCGAGGAGGGTTGTAAAGAGCGCACCAGTGCGTTTTGACAGTAAAAGCACTGAAAAAAAACCTCCACTACAATCTCCGCCCACCCAATTTTTATTTATTTATATGGAACATTCGTTAAAACCTATGCCAAAACCTCCGTTACAACCTGTACCCACCTAAATGTTTTTAGTTATATGGAACATCTGCTAAAACCTTTGTAGTCAATATAGGAGTTTGTAGTGGAGGTTTTTTTTTAAATTTTGTCAAATTTTGTAACACTAAAAACCTCTGCCAAAAGGTGTTCTCATTGTAGTGATTTCTAGCTCCACCTCCTAGACATCATCATTGTAGGATTTGAAACACCAATTAGAATTGATTAATCATCATACTTGTTCTCAAGTTGTGCTAACTTATTGTCATATTTTTTTATCAACTTGATCCATCCTTTGCAAAATTTTACAACTTTGACTACCTCTTCTATTAATTGCATAGGCCACCAACCCTTCACTTGTTGATACAATTCTATCATTTAAACATATTTGGAATTTTTTCTCCTGGAGTAACTAGAGTTAGGGATCTAAGGCATTAGTTTTGCATCAATGTGTGTACTGGAAGTTTAACCATGTTTCTCTCTTACCTTTTCTTCTATGGTTTCCACCTCACCTTTAACCTCCATGGAGAAGCAAGGATGATAGAATTTTGCAACAACCTTTGGAGGGATTAGTGTTTTCCTTCCTTGGACCTCATCTTATCCCACACCCTTATCTTTCTTACATTTGTGTGGACACCCTCTCTGGGCATTCAAAATACGACATGGCAAAGGGGTTGTGCTTTGGTTGAGGAGTCATGAACGCGATGCTTAAGCCATGAATGCCAAACCCATCAACTTAGGATCCACAAACAAAAAGCCAAAGTGATGAACAAAAAACAAATCCTAAGCACCAAACAATGCCAAAGCCACGAACAAAGCTAAAGCCACAGACATTGAACCCTAGCTAAAAATCCACAAACATGGTTCTATTAACCTAAAAAACAAAGAGCTACAATAATGCAAAGGAATCCATCAGAATCATCAAAGCATTGCAAACATGTAGAGACCAACAATAACACATAAATAATGCAAAGCAAAGGAATCCATCAGAATCCTCAAAGAATTACAATCCTCAAAGCATTGCAAACATGTAGAGACCAACAATGACACATTACACATAGTCAAATCTCATCTTAAGCTCCACAATGTCATGATTTTATTCATTTCCCCTATATATCGAGTCTCGTATTGCTCACTACCTTTCATAATGACCACAGTTAATTTATTTCCTATCCACCAGTTTCGAATCCTCGTGTTAATGGGAGAGCGAGGGAAGGATTGCTTTGATAACCTTCACATCCCTTCCATCACTTCCCTCTCACCTTTTTGCATGTGACTCTTATATTGAACTACATGGCATGGAGGATCCTCGTCAACTCACTTAATCCTCCTTAGATAACCTCCCTAACACTCCATCCAAGTATAATAAATAATTATCAATTATAAAATACATTTATTTTCGTTAATATGAAATAATAATATTTAAAAATAAATTATTTTTAAGATCTTATTCAATATTATTAATAACTAATAAATGAGTTATTAATTTAATAATCATTTCTTATTGTAATATTTTGAAGCACTTATATTTTATTATTAAAAATATAATATTATGATTTATTATTAATTAAAAATAATATTTATTATTAGTTGAAAAACTGTTTTTGACCTCTTATAATTTATTATTAAATTATTTTTATTAATAATAAGTTTATTATTAAATTATTTTTAATAATAATAAATGGTTATTATTACATAAGCTCCGAGCTTTATTATTAGGCATGATGTTTTGTGACATAACACAATGCAACTTCGACGTCATATGACACAAACATAACTTTTGTATATATATATATATTCTTGGTTATAACACAATTCACATGAATCAACTATGAAGTAAAAGCAAAAGCAAGAAAATACAAGTTCATGACATAATTTAGTGAAATATGTTTTCACATGGCACATTTCACATCACACAATCATTGATGATGCAAACATGAAACACAACATGGCATAATTATGACGTGCATCGAGAAAAAGTGACTCAACCAAGGTTCATAAGGCATCAACGATGCAAATATATGATTCTAAACCCATGTAGTTCTTGACCAAATTACTTACAAGGCGGTACAAACCATGAACCCCATGATTCTGACTTTTCACAAACATAGTACTTATATATATCACTCCCATGGAGGTCAAAAATTAGTAGACAATGTGTTTTTTGCCAAGGTTATTGAGACCCTAAACATTTTAGAATGTCACTTTCATAGGAAACCAATAGCATCGAGCATCTCTACCTCATTTTCCTTGAGGCATCATGGATGGGAAAATAAATTACGCATAGAAATACTCTCAAGAAGTCCTTATGGGTGGTTTGCTTCGATTTTATAGATGTAGAATTTAACCTTGTACAATTAAATGCTGCAAATAAATTATTAACAAAAACAGAAAAGATACAATGACACACATACATTACACGAAGATTTTAACCCTAGAAACCCAAATCGGAAAAACCAACAACCTATTTAGAGCCACACCTCTAATCTTATTTATTCATCATATCTTCATTGTTTACAATAAAATACAATATATAGGATCCTGGGACATACAAAACCCTAATCCATTGACCCAGATTAGTCAACAACCCTAATTCCTTAACCGGAATTAGAAAATCATCGACAAAAACCATGTGTCGAAAAACCATCAAATAATAGATGAAAAAACCACCAATTTGTTTTTGAGAGCCTTGCCCCTGAACCCCCGCACAGGGGGGATCCTAGCCCCCTGTGAACCCACCACACATGGTGCTCCACCCCCTTGTGACCCCCTGAGCAAGGGGGGCCTAGCGCCCCCTGCGCACTCGACACAAAGAGAACACTAGATCTAGTCTAGCAAATAATATAACACATACCCAACATTCTCCCACTTATTGTTTTCTTTGCATACATGGGGTTACATGGTTACATAGTCAACAAACCACGACAAAAAATGCCCATATATTCTCTACAACAAGAGAACTTCTCAATGCTCATATATTTTGTTCATGAATCTGCAACATTCTTCAAAGTGTCCACCTTCATCAACAACACCTTCTTTTATTCAACCATGTCTCTCACAAAGAGATACTGAACATCAATATGTTTTGTCTTTGAATGATAAGTCAGGTTCTTCGCTAGGAAGATTGCACTTCAAATGTCACAATCTATCCTTACAACTAGTTGTACCAACCCAATAACTGAACACAATATCCGTAACCATACAACTTCCCTGCTTTCATGAGTGGTTTCCATGTATTAAACTTCTGTAGTTAAGAGTGCCACTACATAATGTATTTTTCTCATCCAACTGATCACTCTTCCAAATAGGTTAAACACATATCCAGTTGTATGTATTTTGTAATGTAAATCTCCATCCTAGTCTACATCCACAAAGCCATGTATGTACAACACTCTGTCCAATCATAGTATTCCTTGGTAGCACAATCCATAACTAGTAGTGCCACACAAAAACCTCAAAACCCTCTTTATTATTGTCCAATGATCCTTCCCTGGTTTTGACATATACCTGCCCAAAAATCCCACTACATGTTCAATGTCTAATCTACTGCAAACCATTTCATACATCAAACTACCAACTACACTCACATACAGAACACGAGACATGCTCTCTTCCTCTTCCCGTGTCTTGAGACACTCATTCGTAAATAACTTTACACCCATAGGAATAAGAACCCCGACCGGTTTACATTCCTACATATTAAACCTCTGGAATATGTCTCAACATATTTCCTCTGATTTAACCTGAGTTTCTTGTTTGTCCGTTGTATTTTAATTTCCATGTCCATAATGAAATTTGCAGCACCAAGATCCTTCATGTCAAATTTAGAGGTGATTCGGAATTAGGAGTGGAGCAAACTGATTAACATACTGAATACAATAAACACAAAGATATGAAGAATAACACAGATATCCAGTGAACAATATCTTCTATTGAATAATGAAATAGGCTGAAACTGTAAAACTGTAGAATTGAAACACTTGCTCGAATGGTGGTGGCTATCTTTGAGAAGAGATGTGGCTGCTACGTGCATCTGTCTGAGCATAATCAATTCTAATGAGGCTCTAGAGGCATTTTTTATATTACTCATGAATGCCAAAACCCTAGACATCCAAAATCCTAACCCTAGAAGGTGAAACGCCAAATTCATGTGGGCCCCTATGGGTAAGTTGGTACCTCAACTTCCCGAGGTCGTAAATTTTGAATACGACCTCCGTTTTAGGCGCATGATAGTCCGTTGGAAAGGTCTTTCATAGAACTACACATTCAGTCATCAAAATTTGACTCCGTCTATAGTTTGATTGTGGCGAGCCAAAAAACCAATGTTTAGGGTCTCAAAATGGCCCTGGAAGTACAAAAATATGTGATGACATGAAAACATACAAAATAATCCAGTTGGATTAGGCGAGGGGCCACTAGTATCCACCTGAAGTATGTGTGGGGATTTAGACAACCCTAGAAGTGTATAACCCACAATTACACAGAAGTACAAAAGAACGTGCTAAACAAAAATGAACAAGAAGAGCCAGTTGGAATAGGTGGGTGGCCACCAATATTCATCTGGATCAATCCTCCCCACTTAGGAAGCAATGGTCTCGATTGTGTTGAGTTCCCCCATCAGGTGAGAAAAATTCTGTTGGATTTGGCCTCGGGTGGGCCACTTTCCTTGGTGTAGGAGTTTCCTTTCCTTGATAACTCGATAAAGCTGGATCCTCTGCTGGAGAGTGCCCTTGACCTATGTGTCCACGATCTGATCAGTGGATGCTCATTCCATGCAGTCGGGGTTGAGCTTTGTTGGTGTCAGTTGTTATACAATCTCTGAGGTGTCCAATAATGGTCGAAAATATGGCTGAAGGAGGTCCACATTGAAAACTAGATGCAGGCCAAGGAAGGGTAGAGTGTTTATCTCAAAAGCATTGTTACCCACAACCTTGGTGATAGAGTAAGGCCCTTAGTGAAGTGGGTGAAGCTTCCGATGGGGTCCTATGAGATGCTCCTTCTGCAAATGTAACTAGACTTTGTCGCCAACCTGAAACTGATGTTGTACCCTATGTTGATCATGGCACTACTTGTACTTAGCATTGGATTTCTGTAAAATCTCTTGTACCTATTGGTGGATGTGTTGAATTCACTCAATGAATCTGGTGGCTTTGTCGATCGTAGATTGATCATGGGAAGAGTTTGTCTATGCGGTGGCAAGAGGAAGTGAAACATCAATGGGTCCCAAGGGTTGGAATCCTAGACCCTCCTGAAATGGGCTATGACCGGTGGAGCTATGGAGAGCGTTGTTGTAACTGTGTTGAACATAGGGGAGACTCTCATCCTAGGTATGTGGATGCTTAGAATTTTACAAGCACAGGATGTGCATAATCATTCGATTGACGACCTCTGTTTGGTCGTCGGTTTGGGGGTGGAAAGCAATGGATTTTGTGATATTGGTGTCCAACAATGACCAGAGACTCGACCAAAATGTGTCGATGAACTTGTTGTCCCGGTCAGAGATGATGGTCTGTGGTATCCCAAAGTGGAACCACACACATTCAAATAAGAGCTTAGCAGTATGTGCCGCGATGATATTCTTCTTCCGGGTTGTGAGGATGGCCATCTTCAAAAACTGATCAACGATCACAGATATGTAGTCATTTCCTTGCTTGGTGGATGACAGACCAAACATGTAATCCATTGAGATGGATTCCCAAGGCTTCTAGAGAATAGGAAGAGGGGTGTATAAGCCTTGATTCTTTATGGTTGGCTTGGAAATGGCATAGGTAGTGAAAGATCTGATATACTTGCTGACATTCAGTCAAATTTTTGGCCAATAATTTTTTTTCTTAAGAACGACCACAGTTTTCTCCAAGCCAAAATGTCCTGCCACCCAACTATAGTGGGATTCCTAAATCATATTTGCACGCTCACTTATAGGAACACATAGATGGCCCATGTGGCATAAGAGTTTGTCCTGAATGTGAAAATCGGTGACAGTCATGCCTATACCCAAGAGATGATAGGTGGTGGTGAAGTCCATATCTTGTTGATAAAGTAGGGGCCACTCAGATGCTTCATGTCCACATGAATGGATCACAGTGGTCAGTGCAACCAAAGGAGGCCGACTGAGGCAGTCAATGACACGATTTGAGATACATGTCTTATACTTGATGTTGATATGGAACTGCTACAGATAGGTGGACCACTTCTGATGGCGACCATTCTGCAATTTCCCTTGTGTCTGTATGAACTACAGAGGCTTGTGATCAATGTATATGATTGTCTCTTTTCCCAGAATGTTATGTTTCCATTGACGTCAAGCTTGTAAAATGGAATACATTTCCTTGTCATAGGTGGGGTATTTCCAGACAGTATCATAGAGTGTCTCACTATGGTATTCCACCGGATGATTGTGCTGAGTGAGAAGTACGCCCACAACATAGTCAGATGCATCGGTCTCAATCTCAAACGATTTCTGCAGATCGGGAAAGGAAAGTACTAGAGCTGAGCACAAGTGATGCTTTAGATCATAAAATGCTCGTTGTTGTTCCTTCCCCCACATGAAATTGGCCCTACCACCGCCCTTGGTCACCTGGTTGAAGGCCCATGCAATATGGGAGAATCCCAACATGAACCATCAGTAAAAGTTGGCTAGTCCCAAAATCTCCGAAGATCGATCAGTGTGGTTGAGGCTGGCCAGTCATGGATGACTTGGATCTTAGCTAGATCAACATGTACCCCATGCTCATAAAAAATGTATCCCAAGTATTGGACCTCATTCATACCAAAAGATCATTTTTCCAAGTTAGCATATAGCTTGTTCTACCACAGAGTGGTCAAAACCTGCTGAATATGCCATAGGTGCTCCTCCCATGTTCTGTTGAAGATGAGGATTTCATCCAAATATACCACCACAAAGGAGTTGGTGAAGGGTATCAATACATCATCCATCAACCTCATGAAAGTGGTTGGTGCATTTGTTAATCTAAAGGTCATGACGAGCCATTCAAAGAGACCTTCTTTAGATTTGAAGGTTGTCTTCCATACATCAGTTGGTTCGATGGGAAACTAGTGGTAGCCAGACTTTAATTCAATCTTGCTAAAAAAATTTCCCCCCTTGAGCTGGTCAAGAAGGTCATCAATCCTGGGAATGGGGTACTAGTTCTTGACTACGATTTTATTTAAGTCTTTGTAATCAATGCAAATTCGTCACGTCCCATCCTTCTTCTGTACCAATACAGTTGAGCTTCCGCAAGGGGAGGATTTGGGTCTGATGTGCCCCTTTTGAAGTAGCTCTTGGATATGTGCCCGATTTTTTCATTTTCCATCAATGAGCGATGATAGACTAGTCCATTAGGTAGAGGTGAAACTAGGGTTAGATAAATTGGATGCTTGACTTGGCAGTGTGTTGGTACCCCTGCAGGCAAGGAGAAGATGTCTCTTTATTCTTCCACGATCCCATCCACTTTCTTCTGCTGCAAAGAGATCCTCTGTGTAGAGGCCACAGATGTGGCGACGACCTTCTACTTATTGTGAGCACAGATCATAAAGAAGACAAAATTCTCGATTTGTGAGATGACCTTATTACATTGCTTAGCAGAGATTAAATAAATAACAGTAGGTGGTGCTACCTCTGGTATCCTGTACAATTGTCTACCCAAAGTAATAATAACATTGTGGGGTCTAGACTCATACACAATATGACACTTCCACAAATATGGTTGTCCTAAAAGAACATCACAAACATCAAGGGGAAAAATATCACATAGTACCTCATATTTTAAAGGCTTGATGCCATAAGGAAGACAACATTGTTGGCTGACACAAATATCTCTTCCTTGGATAATCCAACCGATGGTGTAGGGCTGCGGGTGTAGTTTCGTTGGAAGGTATAGCCACTTGATGACCTCTGCTCAAATCAGGTTCTTCTGACTCCCGCTATCAACAATGAAATGAAGTGGAGCCCCCTTTACCCACATCTGCGAGTGAAAGAGGCGTTATCCTTCCTATAGTTCTTCTGGTTTTCTTGGTCGGAATTTGATGGTAGTGACAATGGCACTTGGTTCAACATCGATAATACGCTTCCCTCCTTCATGATTTGATTTAGAATCAGAATCGACCTCTGACTTGGAATCCTTCAGATTGACCATGAGTGACTGCTTGGAGCAACATTCTTCGGTTTTTTGCCAATGGCGTTTATGGTACTCACACCATTTTCCCGTATCCTTCTTCGTCTTCTTATTTCCCTTCTTGTGTTGTGGCTTGGAATGGTTGTCTTGAGGGAAACCATATCGAATTGCTCCCTTGATGTGTGGGTTGGGGCCGCCTTTTCCCTGTTTCAACTGTGAGGGGTTTGCAGATCCAAACTCTCGCCTTTTCTTCTTAAATCTCTGCTCGATCTCGATCGCATATCTATAACACATTCCTAATGAGGTGATGTCCATAAAATCCATTTTTGTTTGAATGCATCTATGAAAACAATCATGCTCAAAGTCTTTGATACCCAATTTGGTGCATAGGGTATGGAAAATATTGGTGAAGTTTGGTACTGTCTGGTCCCTTTCTTGACGTAGGGTGGTCCATTTGGTGTACTGGTCCTCGTAGCTTCCAACATGGTAGTACTGTTCTTTAATGGCATCCCGAAAGGAATCCCATGTAGGGTCCACCACAAAAATTGTAGATTCCTCTACGACCCTTTACTCAAAGTAAGTATCCCACTAGTATTTAACATGGGGAACGACCTTGAGGAGTGCAAAAGTGATCTTTTCCCTATCTAAAAAATTGTGGACCAAAAAATACCGTTCGAGTAGATTCAATCATTTATCTACAACATCCACATCTATAAGTCCTTCAAATAACCAAACATCAAAATTTACCTACCCCTTGAAGGGGGTTGCATGGCTGTTTGATGAAGATGCCTCTCCTATGGGAAGCCGTCGAAGGATCTGCAAAAAGTTATCCATCATTTCATTCCTTTGTCGTACGAGGGCTTCCTCGAGCAAAATTTTAATAGGATCTCCTGCTCCATCATATTTATTTTCATACACCATGGGTTTTTGTTGGGTTCGATGTGACCGATCTTGTAATGGATCGATTGGTTCGAGTCCCAACTTTTTGTACCTAGATCTTGTCAGGGACATGCACGAAGAAAAACAAATGAAGAGAAGACTGCTCTAATACCACTGTTATAGCAAGATTTGCCTCACCCTATGCAATCTTGCACACAGGGCCTTTTTTCAATTTCCTATGCAGACTTTTCATCCATTTTTGCAAAGTCTAGAGCTAAAAAATACATTTTTTGCACATGTACACACCTTGCCTACTATACATGTGTATACACAGACTGCACTACTACATCCCACGTACATCGGGATTTGTGCTCAAAAATAAAAAAATGGTGTCGGGTTTCCATGTCACGAAAGGAGATCTATGATCCTTGGCCTTCCATATACTAGAAACTTTCTGACTTGGCCCTTCAGTTCCATTTGAAGGCTATAAATGATCCAATTCCGAGCTATGGAAAATAAGAGAAACAATTAAAATTTGAGAGCAAAGTTACTTGGGAGAAATTATTTACTTCATATTGAGTCTGCATCCCTTTGTCCTTTAAGTCTGAACACATTGTTCAGCCCCCAAGATCTTCCCTTATTGATTGCGAACTTCATTGTCTCTCTTCTATGAGCTTGCCTTTGGTGGAGGATTTAAGTGGTGGAGGCCCAGCTGGAAGGAACTTATTTTATCGGTTCCAAACTGTGCCGACATTGAAGTCTGTAACTTTTTCACTTCTATTGATCATATATTAATAGAAATACTCTTTTCCCGTCCAATTGACATCTTGCAAATATTTGAATTATTATTCCATGGGGGTATTTGTCATGTTTATTAATGGATTATGCTATTGAATGTGCTAACATCATATACTATCACCATATTGTTTCTTTGCTTGGTTGTTGAGGACTAGTTGCAGGTATATTTCTTTGGGTCAAGTGGTCAACTGTGGACTTCATCGAACCTCTGGACGAGGTAGGCATTTTATCTTGTCTGGATAGCATATTTATTGATATAGCATACTTAGGAGTAGAGTTGATTTCTCCAATCATTTCCATCTATTTTGGTTTTCCCTAGCCATATAGAGATTTTCCTCGTAACAGAATTGGCGACCATACTGGGGATTGAATCTTCTTTCTTGGGGTTTGGAGTGTTTTTCTCCTTAGATTGCTCTCGTTCCTATTGCATTTCTTGTCGTATTATTGCTTGACAACCTCTGTTCACTCCGGGTTTGAGTTTTTCAGCCTTCTCCCTTGCCTAGATTTGTTTTTGAAACATATACATGGATTTTTTCTTGACAGTCATGTATATACGTGAGTTGTCTTTCTGCAAGCTGCGTACATACGCATTGTTTCCCTGAATAGTCGCGTACATCAACCTCTTGTGCTTGTTTACTAGGTTTGGTGGTTTCTAGGTGGGATATGATGTTTGTTGAGTCTTCTTGGGTCTCTATTGTTATGGATAAATTCGTAGGTGCGGACACTAACCAATCTCCCCAATATCCACCTGGATCTGGAACAAAACGTGACAGAATACTACTCTTTCCCTAGATCTAATTATTGAATGGAACTAAGAGAAATGGATGAAGTACATACCTTATGAACGCTCTCCTTTAATCTCTGTTGTTCCTCGCTCTTTTCCGATGCTCTTGCATTGTTCCAATCACAACAACACAAACCAATCACAACAAAAGCATTAATCTATTCAATATTTAGTCTATACATGTGATCAAGGAATCATGTAATAAGATGACATCATCATTATGGGAAAGGGACATATT